>LBNU01018786.1:3528-31170 GCA_014162995.1 Artemisia annua
CATGCAGTCTTCCTTCACCAGCCTGAATAAGGATGTGGCTAACTGGGCTCAATCTTCTAGCTCAGTGGCCTGGTCTCTTGGTTCTCGAATGTCAGCTATGGAAAGTTCTCAGGCTTCTCTAGAAGAAAAGGTGTCTGTCATCCAACAAGACACTTCAAAGATTAAATCTATGATGTCTGAGATCTTCAAGGCCTTCAAGGAGTCTTCAGTTCCTTCTACTTCAGTGCCCACACCAAATCTTGCTCTCACTGATGCTCCGGCAACAGTTGAGGGGGAGAATGTCACTGAAGCTCCCATCCCTGAGCCACATGCCACTGAAGTTCCTATCCCTGAGATATCCACCAGTCATCTTGTCACTAAGGTTACTTCAGAAGAAACTCCTTCTCACACTGAGGGGGAGCGCATACTTCATGCTACACCAATCTCATCCTACCAACCTCCTCTCAACAGCCAGCAAGATAAGGGTAAAAGCATCATGACAACAACAGAACCTGAACAAACTAGGAAGCTCGTTCCTACTTCCAAAGATGTAAGGCCTGAACCTGATGAAAAGATCCCTTATGAAATCAACGGTGTGATTTACTACCTCACTGAAGCTGATATCCAAGCTCATCTGGATAAAGAGGAAAGGATAAGACTGGCAACTGAAGAGGAAAGGATCAGTAAGCAAAATCTCATTGAGATCGTCAATGAAGAAGGAAAATCTCTTGGGCTAAATCCTAAAGATTTGGAGAATAGGGAAGGGGGTGAAAAGTTCAAACAAGCTCAGGATGCTGCCTTGTTGGCCCTGAAGCAAAAGAAGGATGCTAAACTGAAACGAGTTGCTGAGGCCAAGCAAAAGAACATTGAGAGGTATACCTGGATCATGACACAGAGATTGAATCCTGACCCCATCACTGATGTCAAGATTCATCCAAATACCAATCCTGCTGTTGTCAGTGTCTTCAGAGGTTCAGACAAGCGACACATTGAAGTTCATGATCCCTTCAAGAATACTGATTTTGGGATCACTGAACTTGACGAATTGAGACCACTAATTTTGAAGAAGAACGATGTAGTGGTCCCTAAGCTGATGAAATCTCTCAGAACTCGCTATGAGCACTTGGCCAAGAAGCACATTGAACTGGGCATTCCTTCTTTACTTCCACCCTCAGCATCAGCCATTCAGGCTGCCTCATCTCAGCCCTCTCAAAGGAAGAGGAAAATAGTTGACACTGAACCTGAAATCAAGGTTCCTGGCCTGGACTGCAATAGAGAACTTCCTGAAGGAGTCACCTTCGTGAATAACCATGTCCTTGAACAACCTGAAAGAGGACTGTGCTTCACTGATGAATTTGGCAATCCTTCCTTCCAGAGATGGTCAGACATTGATAATGCTGGGGTAAAGGCTATGCTCATGTACTTCATGATGGCTTCTCCAATCAAGACTGCTGAGAATGCAAGGTTCTGCAAAGACCTGAGAGCCAAGATTGAAGGACATCCTGAGAAGAACTTGCTGAAGTCAAAGAGAACCAAGCTTGAAGCTCTTGGCTACAAGCTCAACATCTAAATCTGCAACACCACCTATCTTTTGTATCTTTTGTCAATTTTAGGAATGTAATAATGATTAATGAAGTAATGATTTTGTTTAATCAGTGTCCTAATATTACTTAGATACGTTCAGTGTGAGAAGAAGACACTTTGCTCACTCACACTGATCCATAGAACACTTAGGCTATTTGTATATCCAAATAGGGGGAGACTGTTGGGTCACTGAAAGTACCCAAGCTTTCCTTAACTAGGATTTGAACATAAAATAACCTAAGTGTTGGATTCCCTTAAACATAATCAAGTCACTGAGTGAACAGTCATTCAGTGAGTCATCTTCAGGATGTTTAGAACAAGCCTAACGAAGAAAGGTTTTCCATTCAGTGAGGCGGACTCTCAGTGAATGGCATCTAAGCCAAAGAAGAAGATGATGGATTCAGTGAGTGATGACAATAGCTCACTGAATCCCCAAGTCTCCTCACCAACTATGAAGACTGAAGAAAGCTACCTGAAGACTGAAGAATAGGCGGGATTGGGAGGGAAAGTTTGAACTGTTCCAATAAAGTGCTTTATCACTTTATAAGTCAAACTTTCCTTATTTGGCTACAATCCAACCTAATCCTAAAAAGGTTAATCTGTCTTCTAACCCAATATGGGTTGCCTTCAACAGTGAACAAGATCTTCTAAAGATTTATCTTTAGAAGTCTTTAATCCATTGGACAATAGTATGTATTATACTTGTGTATAAATAGGATCATAAAGAGGAGAAAAGGTTAAGTTTGTGCAATTAATGCTTAGACATTCACAAACCCTTTTCTCCTCCAAAGAACATACTTGTACTCGAGATAGCTCGATTGTACCTTAGTTGTCACTTAAGCTTAGCTTAAGTTTAGTGAGGAGAAACACACCATACTTGTCATTTCAATCCCAAGTGTTTATTCCGCAAAACACTTGGGTATAATTCTTTGATTCATTTCTAATAAGAATTAAACGTTAAAAATTACCTTGTGTTTTGATTTACGTTTTACTCTTATATCTTGTTTTTATCAAAGAACTTCATTACATCATTATGCCATAATACACGGTTAGATTAACTTCATAGTTAACTTAACCGGGTAAACGGGACCAACACTTTGCAACTGCTTCCCCCAAGGATCAGAACGTGGGCTCTGATACCACTGTTGTATCTTGTTCACAGGTTTTGTTTGAAGCCAGTTTCTTTCAATCAAGTGTTTAACATTAACCATGATTTGGTTGTATGGCTGTGTTTGGTTTGAGACAAAATATAGAACATACAATGTAAAAGTAAAGTGAATAAAAGGACTTATATTAATCTGACTCGACCCTAACCTATTTATACTTGGTGAAACGACACAACTTTATAATGTCAACCATTGTGTCTTTTCACAAGTAACAATTAATAATTACCAACCATATTAATTGTCAATCAATAACAAACTAATAACTAACTACTAAGAGCATCCACAATGGTGGACCTTTTAAATAGGTTTATAACATGTTAAATCATTAATTTATAAACTATAAACCTATTACCACTATGTATAAACCTTTTATAATTATATCAAATGTTCAACCATAACACATGCATTAAATTATGAAAAGGTCTATGATCTTGGACCTCTTCATGCCACATAGATGTAAAGCACAAGCTCATTATGATTGAAACAAAAGATAAACCTTTTCATAACTTTTAGACCTTTTTATAAACCTCTTATAGTGGATGCCCTAAAAGGCCTGTTTGGGTTAACGTTTTAACCAAACATTACATATGCCTTTTTTGACCCAATTTGACCCATACTTAAATATACATAAGTAAATTGTCTTATAAAGCATTACAAGCATTAAAAACAGGATCACATTAACTATCTAGCAATTGAATTCATATAAGATAAAATAACCATGCCTGTTATTCCATTTTCAGGTTCTGGTATACTCGTTAAAAACTATGAGGACGCATACTATCGTGATCTTCTCCATCTACCATTCCCAGATCAGACTGACAACATTCTGAAACATTTATTTTTCAAAAACAATGGACCCAGAACCTTTAAAACAGATGATGAAAACTTACAACATATCAAACATGAACACCAGGTAATTTTGGTTGATACAAAATGCATTGATAGTACCGTAGGGTCAACCTCTTCCACAATAGAAGCATTCTTGTTGCATGACCCAATGAAAAAGATCGAACTACTATGCAACGCATGTTTTAGACCAATAATGTCGATGCCATATTATAAGTGTGCTGAGAGTTGCAACTTTGCTCTACATGAGTGGTGCACCCGACTGCCAACAAAAGTAGAGAACCACCCAGGACACCCACAACATACCCTTTTTCTTATGCCAAATGTCCCTCATAAGTTTTTCAACATATTTTATTGTGATGTTTGCCACTTACTTTGCAATGGATTTGCATATGGTTGTGAAGAATGCAATTACTATGTTGATGTTAGTTGTGGGTTTATTCCTGAAAAAATCACACATAAAGCACACGCAAACCACCTTCTTGTTAGGACCTGAGTTTATGGTCCTAACACGTAAATGGAACGACATTTACGGGATTACATTAGTTATCTTGTTAAGCCAAAACACATGGACTAGTTACGTAATATTGCAATAGTTGTGAGTGTGTTAGGCTATATATACCCCTCCATACTTCCATGGAGGGGTGAGACTTTGTGTAATTTGCTTTCATTTTCTTATCATCAATAAAACACTAGTTTCCCTTCTCTCTCTCTCTCTACTTTCTCTCACTAACAATGAAGATGTTGTTCTTCCATACTACTCGACCTCCCGAACCACAAATCAACATAAACTAAGGTCCTAACAGTGGTATCAAGAGCCATGGTATAAGTTTTGATTGATTTTTGTGGTGTTATCTTGTCAAAATAGTATTCTTTATGGTTCATACAACTGTTTTTGAGGCTGTTTACCATAAACTTTAATCCGTGCAAATGTCTTATTCTTATTTTTTTGGTAATAGCTTTCATACTTTTTTATGTATCCAAATGGTCAAAAATGGTCTCAACTTTTCATCATCAGTTTCATATTTAACATTTTCATGAAACAATATCAATTTTTTGTGAATCTGTTTTGTATCATATCTCGTGGAGATTATTTGTGGTCTAAACACATGGTCTGAAAAAGTGGTCAAAATGGTTGGTTAATCTCATCGGAATCTGGGTTTTTGTCGGAATATTCATCGGAAACTGGTAAACATGGTTGGAATTACAAAAATGGTCGGAAACTCGCCGGAAAGAAATCGAATTTCTTGTATAAGGAATCTCGATATGTACTGGTTTTCGAGATCACAAGTTGTCGAGAACCTAAAACCCTAATCTGTCGAAATTGTTATCTCGACAACTTGAATCTGTTTCTCGATAAATAATAGTTATCGAAATCATGTTATCGAAATCAAATTTCTCGATAAATATGGTTATCGAAATCACGTTATCGAAAACCGTGTTCTCGACAAACATGTTTTCGATAAGAGTTTTCGATAAGTGATCAAGTTTTGTTTTCGACAAGTGGGCAGAAAGGAGATGAAGAGAAGCAGATAAGACCAAAACAAAATACCATAGACTGTGTGGACTTCAGTTTGTATACATCACGAGTCCAAGACTGAAACAAAAACCACAAGCCGTGACTTATGTAAACTGATGAAGTTACCACAGCCAAGACTAATCCTAAACCCATCACTTTACAACTCACATCACCAACTAATAACATCATACCACACCTGCTATTTCAACAGTAAACCAACATCATATCCTAACCACCATCTCCAACTACTCACAACTCTTATGTGGACAAATTCAATATTCGACACGATCTCAGTTGTTTTCTTTTTGGTACTCAAACTCATCCAAAGACATAAACCAAAGAGAACAAATCATCATCGATCTATATATTTTCGAAGTTAACCTTCGTTTATGTCCGAAGTTAAAGAAAGACATATAACAACTATGTTATTGTCTATCTTCGTTTCGATCGACACAACTATAAACAAAATCAAAACCCCACCTGAGACCCGCTTATGGATCTTGAAGCTGAAAATGTCTTGAATAATCAGAAAGGTCACGTTTGTTTTTGTTACTTGTGTGTTGATGAAGACTGATGATATGAGAAGAGATTATCATGAAGTGTTTGTGAGTAGATGAGTTTTTTTTGAAATGAGTTTGGTGAGAGTGAAGTTAAGATGGGGGCGCAGGTTTTGCTATGTATGTGATTAGGGTTGTTTGTTGTGAGTAAGATTAGGGTAAAATGAATCTTATAACCGTATATGGAGTATGTTGGATCAGGCATTACTATATGTGTCTTGGACTGGGCCAAGTATTTGCTAATTGATCCGAAATTTTGGGCTTAAATGGCTTAAATAACTTGGAGTAGGCTTATGGATCCGAAAATGGCTAACATTGAGCTGAAATTTTTTATTATCCAATGTATTTTTATACATTGTGTTAACATTGGCATTTTTTTTTGGAAAAAGAGTGGTATTTTGGTGTTACAAATTTTCACGGGAGGATACATTTTTGACAAGATCGGGAAAACATTATCAAAGTTCACTTAAACCGTCAAAAGGCTAGACTTGGTCATTTAACCGTAAGATGTGACTGCGGCAATAATTCTTTATTATTTATTTGAGATTGAAGTGGGATTTCACGGACGCGTGTACTTAGTATCTGAAGATATCGGGGTTGGTTGGATGAAGATTCTTCGAGATCCTTGTTTGAACTTTTAACCTTTACAATGACAAAGACTTGAGTTGTCTAGTTATACATGATGTTTGGTGGTTCTGTGTGTATAGCTATCACTTTAAGGAGTTACGTTGTAGTGCTCAGTGTCACACGCTGTTGTGGATACTCAAGAGGTGATGTACATCTTATACTTGATGGTGCTAGAGTATAGTGTACTTAGGGATTCGATGGTGGACGAACTCTCTACGCCGCTCTTAGTCATACAATAGTGCAAGTTTAAGTCACAAGTTTGGGTTATTCTACTATGTTCTCAAGTTCATAATATTGAATTTTCTCCATCAGTAGTCACTACAAAAAGCCGTCAGAACAATAATGGGGTCGGTAAATAGTTGGTTGAGAGAAGTATTAAAGAGTAGAGATGTTTATCAGCAGTTGATTCTCATGGGGCTAGTTATGGCACTACACGCTTGCTTGGTTAATTGGACATATGGGGTTACGCTGCCTCCGATTCTCATCGTTAACATAGTGTGTATGCTTCCGATTTCGAAGAAGACATCGTGGGGGAAGAGAGAGAGTGTTTCTTTGACTTGACGTTGAGGGTGCTTGACGTCTTTGCGAAAACACTCATTTTCCACGAGGATCTGCATTTAGGGGGAAGAAATGTGCACATCAAGGACGCTTAATAGACTCACGTGATCGAGTTTACGACTGCATTACTACCGGAAGACTTCCGCAGAGATGATCAGTGGTTCAGTTTTGTGATGATTGGTGTAATCGTTTCGACTCTCGCGGATTGTGAAGTGCTAAGTAGCCTACATATGTGAGAATATCCTGCTGATTTCTTGCATGTTACCCCCGAACGGAGCTTCCGCATTGAGTATAACCGTGATAATTTAACTACTCAGATTTGCTTGGTGTGGTTTACTGTGTCATCTACAAATTCCGCTGCGTACTCAAAACTTCAAAAGTTAGAAGACTTGTTTACTACATCAAAGTTTCGAATCTGCTGAAGACGGTTGTCAGTTTGGGGGGAAGCCGATTCAGAAACTTCGCCAAAAAGAAGTGTACGAAGAAGCCGCTAAAGACATGCAGCATGAATTGGGGGGAAGTTAATCCATTTCATGCATATTACATCATTTGCCTACAAGTGAAGATAAAGTTCTCAAGCCGAGGTACAAGATGAAGACAAAGAGCGTCAACTGCAGTAATCCTCAGCGCTTGAAGAGCCGATGAAGACCTTTCTTTATTTGTATTTGTACTTGTAGGAAATGTTGTAAGTAATCCCTTATGTCGCCCCATTGGGGGAAGATTGTTAGGACCTGAGTTTATGGTCCTAACACGTAAATGGAACGACATTTACGGGATTACATTATCTATCTTGTTTAGCCAAAACACACGGACTAGTTATGTAATATTGTCATAGTTGTGAGTGTGTTAGGCTTTATATACCCCTCCATACTTCCATGGAGGGGTGAGACTTTGTGTAATTTGCTTTCATTTTCTTATCATCAATAAAACACTAGTTTCCCTTCTCTCTCTCTCTCTACTTTCTCTCACTAACAATGAAGATGTTGTTCTTCCATACTACTCGACCTCCCGAACCACAAATCAACATAAACTACGGTCCTAACACTTCTGTCAAGAGTTAAATTAGATAAATATCACGAGTGTCATGTGTGTCGCTCATGTATCGATGAGGATTGTTTATCATTCAGTTGCAGCATTTGTGAGCATATTTTTATACATCCCGAGTGTGCTTTGTTATTGCCTGAGAAAATACGGCACAAGTGTGACAAACATCCCATGAGCTTAAGTTACTTCCCAATTGAGAACCACAAGAGTGAATACTTCCGTGAAATATGCGAGGAAGAATTGAATCCTCATTGTGCTTTCTATCACTGTCACGAGTGTGTTTGGTCGGTGCATTCTGCTTGTGCTTCATTAATACTCCAGTCCGAAACAGATACCTATTCCTGTTTCGGGTATTACAACAGCATCTACTTGTATGTGAATGTGAAGTTTGGGAAGATTCATAAGACACCCGGTCACCAACATCCTCTCTCTTTCACTCAAGGGATAGCGAGTGATGGTCGATGCAGTATGTGTGGTTACCCATTGCGGTACTTGATGATATTTAAGTGTCCGGAATTTAAGTATGCGATTGATTACGAATGTTGTAAGGACTTGAACAGCTCATGAAATAGGAGACGGTCTATTAATCCCGTTGTTGGGATAAAGGCAGTTCTTTGTGGGTTTTTTCTTTTCGATTTCCAATTTGTGTTGTGTGTGTTTTACTGTGTGTGTATGCCAGGAAAAGGATCAAGTGAGGAAGATGATGTATCTTTTTTTACAGTAACATTTTAGTCTCGTGTTTATTCATTTTCTTTCATAACATTGTTTTTTATTTATTTATTTTTTTTACGGCAATGGTTTTTATTCATGTGCAATTGTATCATCGTTTCCAGTTTGCTTCTCATTTGAATCTCCATGCAAACGCTTGTGAAATCGTGTTTGCTTATTCGAATCAATCAATGATTATACACTAGGTGATAAAGTCACCAACATACTAATAGTAGTCCAACAAAAAAAGTAAAACAAGTCAAAAGCAATTTTGCAAGTAAAGATACTAAAAGTCAAAGATAAACAGAGCAAACTAGTTACTATTTCGTCAAGTAGCCATCAACTAGTAGTAAAATGACAAGAGTATTGAACATCAGTTGGCAGACTAAACTTATAAGAAGGGTTCAATGGCCTTTAAAAAGATGGGTCTGCTGTATCTTCTATAACTTGCTAAAAACAAGCTCAAATTCATTGTTGCAGTCAGAGAGCATAATGTGCACCTTATGTTGATGCAAGGTGATAAAGTGCATCTGCTCGCATTCTGGAGTCGCAACGCATCATAGTCTCTGATGCGCCCACCTCATCGCATCACTGTGATGAGCTTGACGTGCCCCTCGATGCACGCTTTCTTAAACCAAGATCCCATGGTCTTTGGTTCGTGCTGCTATCTGAAGGTGCATAATTCATAAAATGGATAAGGAATTAGAAATGGGGTTAATGACATAAATATATAAAATCAGCTTATTAACAAAATGTAACAAGAACTAGAAACGGATTATGACAAATAATATATAAAATCAATTTATTGTATGCTCTCCGTTTATCAACTTCAACTAATGAGCATAGCTAGAATCACAAGTGGAATGCTGCTAATCACTATCTATCAGCCAATACTAGCAGAATTATGCTTGGGTTTAAAGTAGAGGTGGTAATTTGAACAAATCTTAAAACAGCTTCATTATGATTCTGTATCATCACCAACAATAAAATGAGTAAAATCAAAATATTTAGCTCAAAACAAAATGATTTAAATGCAACATACGGGTCACAAGTCGCCAAAAGTGTATTTTTAATGCGTGCAGCCTCCTGGATCCATAATGTTGTAATAATACATAATGGGCTAACCAACTTGACCCGCTTTAACATGCACCAAATATTACCTGTTTTGACCCGTTAGACAACCCAACCAGCCCTAGGGATGGCGCCCGTGAGCAACGGGCACGGGTACTTCTAACCCATCACCCGCCCTCGTGGTTTTTTTCTCACCCACCACCCGCCCGTCACCCGCCAATGGGTATAATTTTTTACCCATGCCCATGCCCAAAGGTAATATATTGCCCATGGGTAAACCCATGGGTTTGTGAAATGCAACAAAAGCACAAAGCCGTCATATGAAAACTAATTATGAAATTGTGTAATAAGACATCATATCAATTCGCCAAATACCAAGTTCACAAAATACTTGAACATATGTCTCAAACTAGCAAATTAAACATCATTACACCAAATCATAGTCGTATTAGTTTATTTCAAGAGATAAAGTAAAATAGTTTAAAATTTCATTAACAAAACACAAAATTCGAGTCACTTGGCCCTCTTAACATCCTAGTTCTTCAATAACTTACAAACAACCTTATAATTATTCACTGTGCTTTCTAAAGAGTTGGGTATTATTAAATATATACTAGTACTAACAACAAATATTTAAGTATTATAATAAATTTTAGTTTAAAATAAATGGGTTCACGGGTACACCCATGGGTATTTTGACGGGTACACCTGTGGGTAGTTTAAAGGGGTGTCACGGGTTTACCTGTGACGGGTATACATTACCCGTCACCCGCCCGCCACCCACCGATGGGTACAAATTTTCACCCACAACCCACCCGTGGGTAAAAATTGACGGAGTTACCCACCCATTTACGTGCGGGTACCTGTGGGTTATGGGTTTTTTCCTCGCCCATTGTCATCCCTAACCAGACCGCTTTTCCAGGTCTACTGAAGAATTTGATGTAAGGATACACTTACCAGTTTGTAATAGTGAGAACTGAGAAATGAAAGGTAACTCGAAAGGCTTATGCCACTTCTTGAAAACTTGTTGAATCGGTTGAATTAACTTAAGTTGAACCCTGGAAACATCATCAGGTGACATATGTATCTGCATACAAACAATAAATAAATAAGCTTTTAACTTTCTTTCACATGTTTCATCTACTATTATTTATACGCACGTATGAGTATATATGAAAACTATTCATAATAACCGAAGCTAGTATACACACATACTACTTTTCTAACACGCTGACCTGAACACTTAACTTCAGCATGTAGTTCAATAGCAATAGTATATTGAATATCGATTCAAACACCGATTCCCGATCTGATCCGTTCTCATTCTTTTGAGACTCTAAAAACTTCAAATACTTCAACACAACATCAACAAATGTGTCCCAAGTCCCAGCTTTTCTGTACAACTCGCGAAGAGACAAAAGCATATCCGTTGAACATTTTGTATTCGTATTGTGGTTTGCTAGTCTTTTCTCCAAAACAAGAAGAGATACACATGAAATATATCCGACTTCTAGAACCTTCAGTATACTCCTCACAATTTGTTCGGGACATATTAATGGTTTGTGGAAAGAACATTCATAAAATATAGCAGATGCAGCGTTCCCAAGCTGTTGGCTAAGATGACTGGTACACCGAAGCACCTCGAGAAGTACTTCATGTTCAAGATTACTTGATAAGTTGATACGTTGTCTTGTGATTTCTCCAGTTTCATCAACAGACCCTATATCAAAGAAACGACATTAGCAAATCAACAGAATGCATTGAAGAAAATGTAATCTTAGGAAACGGGTCAAAACTCAAAAGTCATCCAAAGTGTTCTCAAAATGCTTAGGGTGTGTTTAGTTGGTGAAAATTGAAAAATACCCCATTTTTCAAGAGATTTTTCACATGAGACTGAAAAGAAAGAAAACCCGTTTAGTCACAAATATTTTCAAAAGTTTTCCAAAAAATGAAAATCTCACTTTCCAAGTATTAACTAGAATTTGAAAAGTGCAAATTACCCTTTTCTACTTTTCTCTCTTATTAAACATATTTTCAGCTTTTTGAAAACCAAAAATGTAACACCATCTAAACGGATTTTCTAAGTTTTTAACTCTTCTCTAGAGAAGAAACCCTTCCATTTTCAAGAAAACCAAAAATGAAAAAGTAAGAAAATTTCTCTCCAACTAAACGCAACCTTAGAATCTCTAAATCATTATTAAAAACTGAGATTTGCATCTCAGCAAAAAACATTTAATCTATTTAATACACCAGTTATTTTAGAAAACTTGAAAGACGAACAAAAAGTGTAGTATTGTTGACCCAACTTGGCCTGGCCTGTTACCCAACCTACCTCGTGGACCTGTTACTCACCTACCCGACCCGCCCATTTTTCCACCATTATCTTAGTTTATGACCAAACTGTCTATATATAATTATTAATATGGTTTCGGATACATTTTGTTCAGGTTCCAATTAAATGTCTATTGGGTTTGCGACTAATCTCCACAATTTTTTAACTTATCGAGTAGAATGTGAATAAAGTAAAAGAAAAATGTAATAACTTAGCTAGATATTCCAATCAAGATTTCCACAAAGGTAGTTAAATTTTAAGTTATTGGGTTTGTTATTGATTATCTAGTAAATTTAATCATTACCAAGTTATTAATAAGCTGGTTTTCAATAGCATGCCGTACTAAATTTGATATGAACTTGTAGATACGTAAACATACCGTAGGAAAGAATCTCTGTATCACTTAAATGACGCAAAAGAGAAACTGATGATTTTCTTATTAAACCAATAGCGTCAGTTGATGAATCAAGAAGTAAACCACAAGGTGCATTCTCATGACACCAATTATGGAAGTAGCGGGAACAGAAGTTTTTCCAGCAGTATATAAACGAGTGTGGACCCCTAGAAGCTTCCTATGAGAAAATAAGATAGCATATTATCAAAAAAAGCTAGAGATGACAAGTTCGACCCATACACTTTACAAAGGGGTCGAATCAGGTTACACTTAATTTGTAATGGTACAAACGGGTAATATATGAAATGGCTTGCTGAAAGTGTACCTCAATTTATCAAGCCTTATAAATCATTTTATTCAGTGATACAGATTATTGTTGTAGTGAAATAATATTCGTGATAAAACATGACACACATACTTTTTTTATAAATTACCCATTTGGACAAAACTGTTTAGGTGAACCCACACTAAATGTTTCATACTGTATAATAAATAGCCTCTGGTGATGCCGTTCAATAAAAATAATAATAAGAACCACTTATAAAATGTACCAAACCCATCCGACCCGCCCATTTTGACACCTCAAACTAAACCATAAAAGGTAATAACAGATATTATAAATTAATGATGTCATTTTTCTTCAAACCTCATGTTCAATTATGGAAATTATCTCCTCTCTTACTCCAGAAGGATCTAAAGAGTGGAGCTCAAAATCAGTAATGTGCTTTTTAAAATCACTGAATGTTGCTCCGAGAACAGATTTATGGAAAATGCCTGGAAGAGATAGCAGACGCATGAAAATGGAATTAACGCGATTGTGATTATGCTCCTGCAAAATGTTGAGAACACAATCAACACCAGTCACAAATAATGATAAGATGCGAAAAATTCCACGACATAAACTTTAGCGATCATAATGCTGTCGGATGCAAAATTCAACAAAACTCTAGTAATCACAAAAATGTTACGAACAAAAATGCCTACTTTAGTTTGCCTGTTGCACGAGACAAAAGTTGAAGAATTCTTAAAATTTCTTAATGAAGTGGTTTATTATCTCTACGATAGTTGTAGATCATAAAAGTTCAAAACAAATAAGAAATGTATAAAATAGAAAGAAAAAAAACTTCACAGCACCTTTGCAAATGGAAATACTGAATTAATAAGCCTTAAAATATCATTTCCAGCATGCTCAGAATTTTGAAATAGTCGTTCAGCAACAACCTGTTCCAGTGATCCAAAGAAGTTGCATTCCCTAACAACAATTTGGTAAATCAATCAACATCAAGAAATCAAACAGCAATGGTTGTGGCAAGACGCTGCCAACACATGTTCTACCCGAATAATATAGTCAAAATATAAGAATATCTAAACTGAACATGTGAAACTTATCAAGATATTACTAGAAAATAGTAGTGCAAGTGAACTCTCAGTCCGTGAATATAAACAATAGAGGTGCACAGATGTAGTAACACTTAATGGTAGAATTATAATACATTAGTGAGAAAAAAAGGTAGATAACAATTAACAAACACCAAGTGTTAAGTGATATCAATGTAAACCAGATGTATCCGTTAGGGATTAAAAGTAACCCAAATCTGCCATTTGTAGGTATATTGGTTTAATTGGCACCTTAAAACTGAGCCTTATCTGGTACTAGCATATCAGCATCTCACTGCATATAAAATAAACAAAAGGATGTACAAGAAAAAGAAAACATACACGTCATTCATACAAAAGGAAGAATTGAAGTCCTTTCCAAAAAGGAAGCAAGATTTTAAGTTATTTTCCTAGGTAGGCAGAATAAATGGGAAAACTATTGAAAAATGAACCCATGACACAAAAAAAGATATAGCATCCTTACCCGCTCTCAGTTGGATCTGACAAGTTGTGCAGTACCACTCCGTCTCTTTCGAGTATCCAGATTTTATTTGAAGAAAGTTTGACATCAATGATTGAATCCTGAGAGAAACATGTGTTAGTCATTGTCACTTGAGATTTCCAATCTAGAGCAAGAAATATATGATACATAAACTCACGTTCTCCCTTGAGATACTCATTTTTGAAGGCTTAATTATAACACCACTCCTCAATGTCAAACTTACATGACATCTGTATAAGGAGATCGTGATTGTATGATTTGTATCCTCCTGCAGTTTCAAAGTGGGAGATAAAGATACTAGAAATAATAATGAAAACAATAATCCATTACAGCAAGAGCAGAAATCAAACAAAAGCATAAATGATTTAAAACGTTGCGGAAAATTTAAAACGTTGGATAAAACTTTGACTGTAAGCAAACATAGATAATTTAAAACGTTGCAGAAAAATTTGAACTGTTGATTATCAAATTCCTTCATCTTCCCAACCATTAGTCGTTTAAAAAAGTTCATGAGGTCCACGTATTAGTGGATTTAGAAAAATAACACGGCAACAATCTTAAATTCAACTTAGTTGCGTTTAGGCATATATGTTTTTAGTAACCTTAAAGAGGACTCGGGTGACAGAGAAGAGAAAAGTCAGCTGCTTTTAGAAATAAGTTTGGATATAAATTTCTAGTATTGCTTAATCTTTTAAAAGTGCTAAACTCAACAATTAGTCATTTATCTACACGGTGGGGGTGCTAAATAAGTATGTGGTCCCTATCAAAGGGGTGCAATGGAAGGTGGTCAGAGGCTATGTGCAGCAGTCATATTAAAGTTAAATGGCATGAGAAAGACTAATAGGTTCTGTTTTACGTAGATTTATTATATTTTGTCAATCAACTGAACTTGACAAGTAGTTTTGGCAAGCTTGACTTGTAATAGATGTCCATTAACTAATGTATGTAAATATGACAACTAAACTAATGTTTACAGAAACACTATTTAATTTCTTTTTCAATTACTATGATGCCCCAATGCAAGCATGGAAGCGTTTGCAATTTCATTTACTAGGAGCAAAAAGAGGCTGATCATTGATGTTATTTCAAATACTCTTGGTGGATAGGATATAATAGATGTTTCA
The DNA here is from genome assembly GCA_014162995.1 of Artemisia annua. Taxonomy (NCBI): domain Eukaryota; kingdom Viridiplantae; phylum Streptophyta; class Magnoliopsida; order Asterales; family Asteraceae; genus Artemisia; species Artemisia annua. Next base: position 18,917 of record LBNU01018786.1, read on the forward strand.
TTAGTTCATATATATAATGGAACTGCTTTAATTGTTGGCTAACCTTAATTTCATCTTGTTAGTAGAACGGGAAATAAATCCACTGTTTCCATTTGTAGTGAAGGTACGTTTTGTTAAAAAAATAAACATGTTTTATGCATAAACTTCTACTTAGGCTTAATTTGGCTTATCTGGCCAACTGACTACAAAAAGCCAATATAGACTGAAAGAATGTCAGGAGAGGTTGCTCACCTACAGTTCGAAAATATGATATCTCAAGCAAAACTAATCTAGTTAGTTGATAAAACAAGGTTGCGCCACATAGATACAGCAAAAGAGACAGGCCTTTAATTCACATCTTAGTCGAAGGTTTTACTTCATATGATTTTCTATGTTTACTTCATTTGGCAAGAGCCACATCCCATACCCCGCCCCGGCGGGATTGGGTATGTTGTTGTTAGCAAGAGCCACATCTTCAACTAGAAAGTTTGTTAATGTATTATGTAGAAGCAAAAACCGAATCATTATTTGCAAGCAGAACTAGAATGAAATTATAAGATAACACATTCTAAAATTTGAAAGCATCCATAGTACCGGATTAGGCTGATTTTGAATCGCCAGAGGTAGTACATGTGAATCGCTGATAGTTTCGCCTGCCCATAACCTCATAAACCTGGCTCCTAAAACAGAATATACAGAAAAATTAATAGTGAACCACAATATAGTAAGTGTTGCATATACTACAATAAATTAACAGTAGATCAAGTTTTCACTTGCACGGACCTGGCAATCTCGACCCAAACGGGTCTAGATGGGTTTATATGGAAACGTGATAACTTGTACGTTGATGCTAGTCTAAACAAAATTATTAACACCTCATGGGTCTACTTGGGTCACTTCGAAAATTGTTGGGTCCAACGGGTTTGTTATACTAACATTCGTACAAGTTATCACTTTTCCATATAAACCCATCTAGACCCGTTTGAGTGTAGATTGCCAGGTTGTTGCACCCTTCCCGGAAAGCAGAAAAGGCTTTAGAGTAACATAGCTAATGGGGACCAAGAGATTAGGAAATACAAGTAATATTGTAATGATACCATTAGGGACAACTTTGATGTTAAATTTGGTAGGTATTATAATCATATCTCCAAATATTTGGTAGAATAGTATCCCATTTGCTAGTTTTGTTCATCGTACTAGCAGTCATAAAAAAAACAATTATTTTAGCAGAATATGGATTAGTATTCCAATGACTAGATAAACAGAGAGCACATATGATAGGCTTAAACAAGAAAAAAGTTTTGTCACGTTTGAGCCTATAGATTATATGTGATACAAGAAGACTTACCTAAGGAGTTACCACTACGAAGGGAGATCGAACGTTCAAAAGCTAAGGTCTTCACGAAATTAGACCTAAGAAAGTGGTACTGCAAGTGAGTAGCTCAAGGAGACGAGCCAATAACAAAATGTGTTACGAGGTGCAGATCAAAAGATTTCCTAGCCATGTCATTTTCCCTCACTAATGCACTAGCCACGTTTTGCAGCTTAATGCAGCCAGTGCTAGCTGACTTTATTGACAAGTTCATCGTGGTCTAATTAGATAACATTGTCATATATATTGAGACCATTGAGGAACACGTCCTTCACCTAAGAATGATTTACGAGGCATTGAAATATAACAAGGTCTACATTAAGAAAGAGAAATGTTTGTATGTGTTACACGAGGTTTCTTCCTTGGGGCATAGTATTGAGAACAGAAAGATTCGCATTTTGCCAAAATGAAGGCGATTATGGAATGGAAGGCCCCATCAAAGGTCTCTGAGTTACAATTATTCTCGGGACATTCCCATTATGATAAAGCACTGCCTCTTGCCAACTTACTAAATAAAGGAGTGATATGGCGTTGGACAAGAAAGCACCAAACAACCTTTGAAGCGCCCAAAGAAGTGGTTACTAAAGAGCCTGTCCTAGCCCTTCCTGATTTTATTAAACCTTTTGAAGTTTGCACAGATGAGTCTGACTTTACCATTGGGGTGTACTCATGCAAGATGGACACCCAATAGCGTTAAAGAGCCGTAAGCTAAATGATATAGAAAGACCTTGGCCAACACATGAGAAAGAAACGTCGGCAATTGTGCATTGCCTATGTGTATATGAGCATTACTTGATTNCCATTGAGGAACACGTCCTTCACCTAAGAATGATTTACGAGGCATTGAAATATAACAAGGTCTACATTAAGAAAGAGAAATGTTTGTATGTGTTACACGAGGTTTCTTCCTTGGGGCATAGTATTGAGAACAGAAAGATTCGCATTTTGCCAAAATGAAGGCGATTATGGAATGGAAGGCCCCATCAAAGGTCTCTGAGTTACAATTATTCTCGGGACATTCCCATTATGATAAAGCACTGCCTCTTGCCAACTTACTAAATAAAGGAGTGATATGGCGTTGGACAAGAAAGCACCGAACAACCTTTGAAGCGCCCAAAGAAGTGGTTACTAAAGAGCCTGTCCTAGCCCTTCCTGATTTTATTAAACCTTTTGAAGTTTGCACAGATGAGTCTGACTTTACCATTGGGGTGTACTCATGCAAGATGGACACCCAATAGCGTTAAAGAGCCGTAAGCTAAATGATATAGAAAGACCTTGGCCAACACATGAGAAAGAAACGTCGGCAATTGTGCATTGCCTATGTGTATATGAGCATTACTTGATTGTTAGACCTTTCAAGTTTAAGACAAACAATTTTTTATCTTTTCTTGGAAGGCAAAAGAATTACTATATATAAAGAAAGAACTGTACAAAGAACAACAAACAACACTACCACAACAAGCAGAAGCTACGGATCTAAGACACTTACAACTAACCCACCTAAACATACTACAAAGAGAAATAAATCATACAGAGGCTAAAAAGCCAAGACCCTAGACTAAGAAAAAAACCAAGCCACACACATGAGACCCATATACCCTACTGACCATTTGCCAACGTTCAACAAACAACACCCCAACTCAGACTTTGCAAGCTTAAATCGGGTCCAAGTACCAATCTAATTAAGACGCAATTGATCCTTATAGTCTTGTCAACGCCCACACATACGAAACACTTGAAGCTAATCACAAAGTGTACTAAGAGTTTAGGCTTTATTTTCGTAGACCCTTTTTTTCTAGCGCACCACACAAGATATAGAATCGACCAACTCACCGCTTGCAATGTTACACCCGAAATCCGTCGAGCTATTATTTTATATAATAAGTAATAGTATTATATTATCTTAGAATGTATCTTATTGGAAATGGTTAAGTTATAAGTTAAAAATATAGAAGTGTTAAGTAGTTGAAAGATATAAGGTCAATATGAGGGAATATAGACTTGAGGGGCCACTTTTGCCAACTACCCAAACATGAATTGTATAACTGGATAATTATCCATTTTTACTCTGGAGTTATAAGGTTCCTAACCATAAACCCATCACAAGTAAGTTAATTGTTGATCTTGAATTAGGGTTTTTGATATGGGAATTTGGTAAATGATTAAAGGTTGGTAATTTATTATGTTATCATTGAATTAGTCACTAATTAAGGCTAATTCCATCTTAGGAAGCAAGTAAGGAGCCTATCATATTTTCAAGTAGGATTTGTGATTGGTGAAAATTAAGGTAAGTACTATAGCTAAACTTGTTTAAGTAATCATAATTTTATTATTAGAATTATGATGTGTAATGTTTATGGAGCTTGTTGCAATGAAAGTAGCTTGGATCCAATGCTAGTAATGTTAAATGTTAGCATAATTATATGCTTGATTAAGGTATGTTGAAATGTTATGATTTNCCCACTTGTCAATTTGCATTTTATCTTGCTCATGCATATTTGGCTTGTGGCACTCCATTGGTGTCATAACTCGATCCATATGAGCTATATTGGTCTCGATGTTTGCTTTCTCATGCTCTAGCATCTCCCTGAGTTACAGTTAAGTGCTGACTCGACATTCTTCAATGCTCTCATCTCCTGAATGAAACATATAGTGTTTAGAAGAATCATGCGACTATTCTTGATTTATTGTAAATAATTCCCAGTTTTCAATTCCCTTTCTTACACGGACATGTAAAAGTAACGAGTCTCACACTCTCACTAAGCTAGCCTACTGGGTAGTGAACACTGATGATTCAATTTAGCACAAAGTGAAAGTAACATCTCAAACAAGCTTAGCTTAACCAATGAGATGAAAACCCATGGACTAATGTATTGCATTACTTTCAGAAAAACGCAAGTTTTAACGTCTTTTTTCAGATTCTTTTTAATTCTATAAAAGGAAAGGAACAGGGAGATTTTACTATAAGAAAATCCGCATATCAATTTCTACTACAACCTTCAACATAAAAAAACATGAAGTTACAGTACACACAAAACGATTATAGTGTTATAAATAGAAAATTAAAAGTTTAGGCTACGATTGGTAACAACTACGCTTTTTTACTTTTTGTTATATTAAACAAAGCTGAGATGTTTGTGTGACCAGAAAACGAACATGTGTTTGAGTTAACTATGTTTCAAAGAGCTAAGTAAAAGTTTATATCAACATCAGTAACATGAAGAAGTCAATCCAAGCTTTAATCACCAAGCACACCGCACGGTAAGTAAGACCATATAGTCATGGCATAAATACCTCGTATGAGACCTCTGTGAAGGTGGCACTTGGAGAAGCATCTAGCAAATACTTTTTTACTTCAGCAGGTATAGTTTCTAGCACTTTTACACAGAAATCGTGTGGATAAACCTTTAAACTCTTCAAGTTAACAAACGGAGAAGGTTGATATGAGATTAGTTCCATTAGTGGAGAAAGAAGCTGCAAAAGAAATTACAGATTAAGAATTATATGAGTATAAGATACAGGACAACAACGTCTTGGTACCAACTTACCTGAAACATTCCCACATTAAGTGTAAGATATTTGACACTATGGAGCTGCTGAAGTAGATCAAAAACTATGTGAGCCTCTTGCTTGTTTGGCTTATAATCACGCTCTTTGATGATACGTAGATCCACATTTTCCAAAGTACAAAACCCATATGAAGAAAACTTCAACCATTGAGATTGCAGACCTTCAAAGCGCAGGGACACAAGCTCAGGTGCAGAAATCAGATGCAATCCTTGCCAGTATCTAACAGTGAGATTCTTTAATTGAGGTGCAACTACATTTATAACATTTTCGAATAAGTATCCATTTTCAAGCGTGAGATCAGAAAGTGTAGCCTCTCGTAATTTCCCGTACGATTAGTAAATAAATAATTATGAATAAATGGATATTGCAGTATTTAAATACCATTTTTACGGGTAACAAATTTTTTTTTATGCATGACGTATTATGTTAATCACTATGACATTTGTGAATGACCATTTGCCTAGGAACGATGCTTACACACGAACCTTGATAATCTAGTATCGCGAATATATTTTAAAACGTATTATCTTTATAAATATACGTTTCGTTTAATAACCGTACACTATTTATATAATTCCGAAGCCTACGAAAATTCCCGAGATTGGTCACTAATATTATTGGACCGTGACCCGACTTTGAAACATGCTATGTGGGCCCCCGTGACCCATTGGGCCACGTTAAACCAAAACAGCACCTAATGGACTCATTATATCTTTTCTTTTTCTTGTTTTGGGCCTGTCAACCCACGAAGCCCAACAAGCCAACTGGCCCAGCGCCCATCTTTCAATTTTCTTTTCTTTTCTTTGGTTCCAGTCGCGACCAGCCTCACAAACACCCTCGTTTTCTCACAAATTCGACACACAACCTACTGATTTTATTTTACCATTTGATTGACGACTTGGCATAGTATCAGGAATGACAAATTTTGTTAAAAACCTTATAAGTTCACTGCCTAAAAACCGAGCAAAGTAAACCATGAAAACCACTTTAAGAAATATTGTAAAAACGTGTCAAAACTTTCCTAAGCACCTCCCATGCTCCCCAATGCCTACGAAACAAATATTACACGTCTTGTAAACTGTCAGAATTGTCAGAGAATGTCAGAAAACGACTAACACATTCCTTGGTCATGTAATATGTCGATTGGACAAGGTTAGAGGTGGCCATGCAATCTATTCGATCCCACACTCCATCCTAGGGCTGGCATAACAGGTCACACGAACCTGTTAAGACACGAACCTGTTAAGACACGAACCTGTTAAGGTCAAACACGAACACGACCTGTTAACTAATCGTGTCATTTTTCTCAAACACGAACACGACACGAAAATTAACAGGTCACCTGTTAAGACCTGTTAACAAATCTGTTAACATGCATTTTAGGATTTTAGGATTTTTTTTTTTTTTTTTCACACTTATGACTAAACCAATTATAGCATTAAATTTACAATAGTAACTATATCAACACACATCTAAACACTCCCTAAATCCACACAAACTAATAATAATAATAATAATAATAATAATAATAATAATAATAATAATAATAATAATAATAATAATAATAATAATAATAATAATAATAATAATAATAATAATAATAATAATAATAATAATAATAATAATAATAATAATAATAATAATAATAATAATCTAAAATTTGATATCTATACACCTCACAATAGATCATATCTTATTATCAATATAAACTTTTAAACAAATAAAAATATATATTCACATATTTGCAATTATCAACCTGAGCTAACAAATATGATATCATAAAAGATGAGTAAATTATTTTTTTGGCGAAACCACATTTAATTTTATTCCGATATAACAACACTGCTCTCTTCAAATTGATATTGCTTCTTTTGATAGATCCATTTTTACTTTTTAAAGTTCACACAACATCTCGTTTCAAACCCATTCTAATCCTATCAAACCCATTNTAATAATCTAAAATTTGATATCTATACACCTCACAATACATCATATCTTATTATCAATATAAACTTTTAAACAAATAAAAATATATATTCACATATTTGCAATTATCAACCTGAGCTAACAAATATGATATTATAAAAGACGAGTAAATTATTTTTTTGGCGAAACCACATTTAATTTTATTCCGATATAACAACACTGCTCTCTTCATATTGATATTGCTTCTTTTGATAGATCCATCTTTACTTTTTAAAGTTCACACAACATCTCGTTTCAAACCCATTCTAATCCTATCAAACCCATTCTAATCCTATTCCAATCCTATCAACAACAAATCAACAAATCTGTTAACAAACCCATTCTAATCCTATCAACAACAAATCAACAAATCAACAAACCCATTCTAATCCTATCAACAACAAATCAAAAAATCCACCAGCAAATCCACCGTTCTTGTGTCTTTGATCCAAGAACGAGGTGTTATTCGATCCACAATCTCGAATGAACAAGGTGTTATTGACGGTGAAAAGGTGCGTATGATAGCTCAAAATGACGGGGATTAAAAATGGTGAATGATGGTGGTGGAGGTGTAGATGGACGCGCGGTGGTGGAGGAGTAACGGCCGGAAAAGTGGCCAGTTTTTAGTGTGTGTTAAGTGTGTGTTTGTCGGCTGAAGAGAGAGAGAGAGATAAGAGAAAACCTAATAAATTTATTAAGGTAGTGGATACTTTATATATATACAATAATATTAACAGGTCACTAACAGGTCTTAACAGGTCTAACCTGTTAAGACATGAATATTAACATGTCTTAACAGGTCTGACCTGTTAAGACACGAAACCTGTTAAGGTCAAACACGAAACCTGTTAAGAACAGGTCGTGTCGTGTCGTGTTAACAGGTTTTCTGTCAAAATTGCCAGCCCTACTCCATCCCATGTGAACACATCTTCCATACAACTCACAAAACTCACTATAAAACACTCCCATGCAAGCTCAGTTGATAACACACTCAAAAACGTACCATACCTTGCATTTTCTTCGAGTACACGAGCCAAATTGGGACAAACTGTTTGCATTTAGTTCGAAGGGTTCAAATCAAGTTCAAAGTTCAAGTCTTGCTTATCCTAAGTCCTTGGTGAGACGAAAATCAAGCCACATTGATCTTTTGTTCCAGCTCGATCTTTACATACGAATATACCCCACCCCTAGAGGTGAGGTAAGGCTCTTGGTGTTCCTTTTCATCTTATCACTTTATTATTTTTAGATTTGGTGCATTTCGTTTGATCTTTTATCTCGTCAACATTAAACGTAACATATACATTTTAATTGACATTCTAGAGGTTCAATATACTAACAATCGAATACCATAAAGTTTTGAGATTAATAATAACGTTTAATCATAAGATTAGACACGTTTACAAGTTAACATGACCCATTCGAATTTATTCCAAACACTTAGAATATTTTTGACTTAAAAACTGTTTTCAGAAAACGAGTTGAGCCATTTACTTGGCCTCGTTATTTCGAAATCTAGATACATAACATATTGTTTTTAAAGCTCGATCTCATTGTCAACATGGTTAACAATCAAGAAACACAAATAACTCGACCTAATAAGCTCGTATAAGCTATTTTCAAAAGCCAAAGTGTTTGTACGAAACCAGTTTATATAAAACCTTTATAAATAACAAAAAGGGGCTTAAAGCCCAATAAGCTGTTTTTGAGCTTAATCGATAAACTGGTCTCACAAACTTGTTTGTAACATTTTTGTAACATAAAAATGAGCCCAAGACCAGGCCCAAATAATTCGTAAGCCCAATGGATCATTATTTGTTATCGGGCCTTGTATTTAGCTCGTTAAGGCCCATTAAGCGAAAAATAAGCTTTTTAAATTAATAAGCTGTTGAAATAAGTTTTTTAGGATTTTTTGAGCTTATTTATAAAATAAAAATGTTAAACTTTTAATTTGGTGAGATTTGGACTAAGTTTGCAAAATTTCTTGGCCGAAGGACTAAAACTGCCAAAGTTGCAAACTTTGGGTAGAAACTGTCCAAAACTGGATTTTTGAAGTTAGAAACTTTTAATAATAAAACATGGAGTTAATAAATGTAAATATTGATACTTTTCGACCTAAAATGAAATAAAACTTAACTTGGACTAACGGTGTAAAATTTATATCGTTAGGGTTAAAAATGTAACTTTGGTGAAACTTAAAGGATTCTTCCGTAATATTATTTTATAAAAATAATATTAATGTTTTATATATAAGTGTAAGTGTAATTGGTATAAAAACTTGATAAGTTTAACGTATATATACGTTATATAATTCGCGACTATAATTAACGATAACGACGATACGTTATTCATTTCCCTTTGAACTTTCATCGTAACTTATCGTCTACACACTTTGACTTATTCATGATGAATTACCATCACACATCGATCATTGTACTTACAAGTTATATATACATATAACTTTATTTTTGGACTTTAAGCAAACACGAGTTTTGTTCATGACTAAAATGACTAATATTCGCGATAAAACCGGACTTAGACTATCAACTGAAACTTGCATTATATTTTAGGTTGTGTGTGAAGCCGTTGCCTAGCATCATTGAATTAACGATACCACTACATCTACTGTATTACTAAGGTGAGTTCATAGCCCACTTTTTAATTGTTTTATGTGGGGAGATACATGCTCAAAACCGAACACAAGTCTTTTTATTTTGGTATTGATATACCGGCTGACCGTTATTATTGCTTAAGTAGCTATTGTCGAAAGTCCCTCGATCATGAACCTTAATCACTTGCTGAGTGAACGTAAATAATTGTGGATAGATCTATTAGGGACTGACAATCCCCGTTTGGTCGTTGGAGAAAACTACCAAACGCACATTATTTTGATGACATAGGTAACTGACAAAAACCTATCTTGGGGGCATATTATTATATTGCGTCATATTATTAAATATGATTGGCTGTCAAATCGTTGTGTGTCATGAGCTTAATGCAATAACGGATATATGTGAATTGTTTTCAACTTATTTAATTGCATACGTTTGCAATAAATGACTATATCTTGTGTTCAACTGTTTAACTTTCAAACCTATGAATATCACTCAACTTTATGTTGACTTTTAGCATGTTTATCTCAGGAATTAAACAAGAATGGACTATGAAGGCACGGAGTGGGCATATGGACTTAAACAAATACATTGTTTTATAATAAATAAATGTGATATTGAAATATGAACATCTTAATAAATGGTATTTTGAAATAAAGTAAACTTTTAAACATCACTTTATGTTGTTTCTGTGATTGTGAAAAGATCCTCGAAGTAACACCCAAAAGTTTTCCGCTGTTATATTAAAGTCTTCCGCTGTTATATTAAAAAGTCTTCCGCTGTAAATTATAAAAGTCTTCCGCTGTCATGGTTAAATTTTGGGGGTGTTATAGAAAGTCCCGGATGACAAATATCAACACCATTTTTTGATCTTGTCATTTCCCAATATTTTAGCACGAGTTTCTTCAAGTTCGCACATTTAGAGAAAATACCAGTATCTTTGAAGTAATGTGTGAGCTTGTATGAAACTCGTCATTAAATTTGATAAATTCAAGGTGCAATGTTGTTAAACTTGTGAGCTCCCATGTTGATGTGACAAAAACAGAATTCATATAAGAAAATCAAGCAAAAGTGAGATGTTCGAGAGACAGAGAACTAAACAGCGAAAGAGGGAATTCAGTTCGACTCAAGCATGAAACAGTTAGTTGTTTGACATTGTGGGAGAACGCATAGTCAAGAATCCTTTTGACAAACCCCCGACTAGCCCTTCCCGAAAAAGTGAGTTTAGCTGAACGCATTTCTATTTGATTATTGCGGCAAGATAAAACATGAGTAACAAATTTGGAAAACTTGAGCAACGTTGTGAAATACTCGCTTGAGAAATTAAGGCACGGCAATGAAGTCCAAAGATACCTCCATCTTGATGACAAAGCACTTGTTTGGACAGCAAGTTTTATGCCAACAAGAGAAAGGATTTTGTGGATAAGATGATCGGGCAAGTTTCTTAGTCTATCGCCTTGCACATTCATTCTCGTTTTACACCACTAGCATACTACCTTCTTATGTGGCTCTAAAAGCTGCAATAAGTATACAGGCAACAATTAGGGCATATGACAATACTAAATATGTACAAATGATATAAGTTGTTACATGATTAGCATCTTTGATGAGCTTATGAGCTTATTGGATGTACGTTTTTAGGTACTTTATGAGGTTTATTAGCTTGTATAGCCAAAATAAGCCCATTAAAGTGTTTGGATAAGCTAATAGGCTTAGGCTTGTGAGCTTATAAGCCTATTTTTCAAACTTTTTTTTGTCAGAAGCTAATCGAGACACTCAATCTTAGTTTATGAGATTATTTAATATAAGCCATAAGCTAATTATTAAACATAACCTTAGGAGGTGTTTGGATTGTGCTTAAGCTTTTTTATAAAACGAGCTTAAGAGCTTATGTAATATCAAAAGACACCTCTACAAGTAGTGTTTGGATTAGCTTATGTAGTTTCAACTTACACCATTGAGCAAACAAAAGAGATAAGGTAAAGTTGTAAATAATACAAATAAGCTAGAAAAGCCAAGATAAAAGGGCATATGAATTTGGGCTTATTTAAGCTCATAAAAGCTAATAAGCTTTAAACACTTTTATGTGTTTTGAACAATCAATAACTCCTTCAGATAAGCTAACCCAAACACCCACTAACTTAAATAAGCTGAGCATATGAGGTTTTCTGAAAAATAAGGTAACCTAAACAGTTTAAAGGAGAAACATACATTTGGTCCATTGGATTAACAAAAAAGAAAAAACAAATTTATGATTAATAAATCAAAAGAAAACAACTAAATAGACAAAGTAGAAACATGATCCTAAAATGAAGGAATGCAAGAGTTCCATATTTTTGATTTTTGTTGTTTGGTTTGGTTTCATGGCTGGCCTTCGGTCTTAGGCTAGTGACAGTGGCAACCCATATTGCATCATCTTTCCGGCTGCTACCTCAGCTTTCTCTCTCCTCAACTCATATTCACCTCTCTCATTACAGTTGCAACCCATATTGCATTTTTTTTCTCCTTTAAAAAAAAATCATTATTATTATAAATTATATATGGGCCTATGGGTTATGTCTATTCATCATATTCTTTAGGAACAAGTTAGGGTTTAGACTATTAGCCTTATATATACATCTTGCTTGTAACCTCATGGAATAATTTCAATAATAATTCTCTCTTCTCTTTACTCTTGTTCATTACTTTTACAATACGTTATCAGCACGAACTTTGCTCTAAGCAAAAAGAGGTATAATATATATATATATATATATATA
>LBNU01018786.1:32563-46087 GCA_014162995.1 Artemisia annua
CAAAATGGTCTAGCTGAATCTTTAATAAAAAGATTACAACTTATTGCTAGACCACTACTTATGAAATCAAAATTACCATCCTCTGCATGGGGACATGCTATCTTACATGCTGCTGCTCTTATTAGATTAAGACTAAGCGCATCTCATAAGTATTCTCCTCTTCAACTGGTTTCTGGAAGAGAACCAAGTTTGTCTCATTTAAAAGTCTTTGGTTGTGGTGTCTATGTCCCCATAGCACCACCACAACGAACAAAGATGGGACCTCAAAGAAGATTGGGAATTTATGTTGGTTTTAATTCTCCATCAATAATAAAATACTTGGAACCATTAACTGGAGATGTTTTTACAGCACGTTTTGCTGATTGCCAGTTTGATGAAACCATGTTCCCAATCTTAGAAGGAGAAAATAAAAAGTTGGATAAACAAGATGTAACTTGGAATGCATCACAAATATCTTTTCTTGACCCTCGGAGTGGTCAATGTGAATTGGAGGTTCAAAAGCTCATTCACTTGCAAAGAATAGCAAATGAATTGCCTGATGCATTTACTAGGGGTGTTCAAAAAACCTGAGAAACCAACAAACCGAGCCGAACCGCTCAATCCGAAACCGAACTAACCCGAAACCGAAGAAACCGAAACCGAAAAAAACCGAAACCGAAAAAACCCGCTTATCACGGATCGGTTACAGTTTTTATATTTAGGTATCCGCGGTTAACCGAACCGAACCGTGTATAACATATATGTAAGTATTCAAATAATTGTACAATTATCGATTATATTATTGCACTACTCTTATTGTATAACAAATTTTTTTCTTCTAATGTAAACATTTACTAAACATTTATGTGTGAAAATTGATTAATGTGATTAAAGCTAATAAACATTGAATAAAATTTGTTGTGAATGCGTTATATATGTTTATTTGAATGCAATTATTGTAACGAAATAACTTTAATATTATTTTAATGTATTCAATATTATTTAATATACTAAAATGAACTTTTACGTTTTAGATCATGTTATCGTTCATACGTTTAGACAACTAAAATGGATAACCGTGAACCGAACCGTGGGTAACCGCTCATTTCGGGTACCCGCATGTCCGGTTACCCGCCTAGCACGGTTCGGTTTCGGGTAGTAAAATGAATTACCCGCCCCGCGATGGATAATTTAAATCTCCCTACTAACCGAACCGAACCGCCCCGTGAACACCCCTAGCATTTACAGATACAAAAAGAGTTACAAAATCACATATTCCAGCTTTAAATGCGCCTTCTCGAATTGATATTCCTGAAACTCTGAATGAGTCAAATGTACGCAGAAAGCTTGGAAGACCAATGGGTTCTAAGGATACAAATCCAATAAAAAGGAAATAGCAGAATACAACTGGCAAAGTCCAAGAAGTTGTTATCAATAAAATCCCAGAAGAGATTAATAATAACACACAAACTGTGGAAAAATCTCTTGAGAATAGCCATGTACCAAATGAATATGAGATCTCAATAAACTTTGTACAAAATGGTACAACATGGAATCGTAATGAAACATGTGTTGATGAAATTTTTGCATATGCTATAGCAAGTGAAATAATAAATGATGAAGTTTCTGTGCCAAAATCTATTAGAGAATGTCGACAAAGAAAAGATTGGCCAAAATGGCAAGATGCCATACAAGCTGAACTAGATTCACTTGAAAAGCGCCAAGTATTTGGCCCTGTGACATTAACCCCAGATAATGTGAAGCCGGTAGGCTATAAATGGGTATTTGCTATAAAAAGAAACGAGAAAAATGAAATTGTGAGATACAAAGCACGACTTGTAGCACAAGGTTTCTCACAAATACCCGGGGTAGATTATGAAGAAACATATTCACCTGTTGTGGATGCAACGACTCTCAGATTTTTAATTAGTCTTGCAAATGTTGAAAGGCTTCAAATGCGCCTTATGGATGTTGTCACAGCTTACTTGTACGGATCACTTGATAGTGACATTTACATGAAAATCCCCGAAGGATTGAAAATGCCGGAAGCTTGTAAATCTAAGCCCCGTGAAATGTTTTCAATTAAATTGAAAAGATCTTTATACGGTCTAAAACAATCAGGACGAATGTGGTATAATCGCCTGAGTGAATATCTTTCAAAAGAAGGATACAAAAGTAATCAAATAAGTCCGTGTGTTTTTATCAAAAGATCAAAGGGGGGTTTCACAATCATTGCAGTGTATGTTGATGATTTAAATATCATCGGAAATATTGATGAAATTGAACATACTGCAAATTTATTAAAGAATGAATTTGAAATGAAAGATCTTGGTATAACCAAGTTTTGTCTGGGCTTGCAAATTGAGCATTTGTCAAGTGGAATATTTGTCCATCAATCAAACTATACGGAAAAGATATTGAAACGATTCAATATGGATAAAGCTCATCCACTAAGCTCACCAATGGTCGGTCGTTCACTTGACCGGGAACTTGATCCGTTCCGCCCCAAAGAACATGATGAGGACATTCTTGGTCCTGAAATACCATATCTAAGTGCGATAGGGGCTTTGATGTACCTTGCTAGTAATACACGTCCAGATATTGCATTCTCAGTAAACTTACTAGCAAGATATAGTTCCGAACCAACACGCCGACATTGGAATGGAATTAAACACGTATTCCGTTATCTTTGTGGTACCCGTGATATGGGATTATTTTACCAAAAGAATTCGAAATCAAAGTTGGTTGGATATGCTGATGCTGGTTACTTGTCTGATCCACATAAGGCACGATCCCAAACAGGGTATATTTTCACATATGGAGACACTGCAATTTCTTGGAGGTCGACAAAGCAATCTTTAACTGCAACATCATCAAATCATGCTGAACTTATTGCACTTTATGAAGCTGGTCGAGAGTGCGTTTGGTTAAGATCAATGATTCAAAACATCCAAGAAGAATGTGGGCTCGAGTCTATTAAAGGAAATCCAACCATGTTATGTGAAGACAACGCGGCATGTATAGCTCAAATCAAGGAAGGATATATCAAAGGTGACAAAACAAAACACATTTCTCCGAAATTTTTCTTTACATATGATCTACAAAAGGATGGAGTTATTGATGTTCGTCAAGTTCGATCAAGTGACAATTTGGCAGATTTATTCACAAAGTCTTTGCCAACAAGAGTTTTTGAGCTACTGGTTCGGAAGATCGGCCTTCGACGCTTAAAAGATATGCATTAATTTGAGGAGGAGCATTATGCGTACTGCACTCTTTTCCTTCATCAAGTTTTTATCCCATTGGGTTTTTCTTGATAAGGTTTTTAATGAGGCAGTTTATGGCGTGTAATGAACGATGAATATCCAAGGAGGAGTATTATAAATTATATATGGGCCTATGGGTTATGTCTATTCATCATATTCTTTAGGAACAAGTTACGGTTTAGACTATTAGCCTTATATATACATCTTGCTTGTAACCTCATGAAATAGTTTCAATAATAATTCTCTCTTCTCTTTACTCTTGTTCATTACTTTTACAATAATTTTTTTTTTTTTTACTTTCACCCATGCATGCATGCATGCCATCTGTTTATTAAAGAAGAGGCCATGCAAAATTTTCACCCATGCATGCATGCCATTAGTCATCAAGAAGAGGCTATGCAAAGTTTCACAGTTGAAGAAACCATTTCTCATTATTTAACGAAGAGATTCATCCTAGCCAACATAAGTATGTATACATCCATCCCAGCCAACATAAGTATCTTAGCTCCAACTTGCAGACCGGTTGCAGCTGTTGGAATATGTATCAATGTTTTGATATATATCAAGGTTTTCTTAGCTCCAACTTGCAGACCAGTTCCTACTTCTTGCATTTTTTTTTTCTTCCAACTTCTTATATATATCAAGGTTTTGATATTGAAATGAATTCATGAGTCGGTTGCAAATGTTGGAATATGTATTAAATATATTGCAAATGTTGAATGTTTTTTGTGTTCAACATCGTTCGTTTGCTCGACCCATATTCCCTTTCTCCTCCGGCGACCGATGTACCTGCCCACAGTGGCAACGACCGATATTGACATCGGCCGATATTGACATCGGTTGACTGATATTGACATCGGTCAACCGATGTGCTTGATCGAATTTTTTCAGGTCCAGCGTCACAAGCCTTAGGAAGGTTGTTTGGGAAATGGATTATACTTATTATATTCCTAAACAAGGAATTATATATATATATATATATATATATATATATATATATATATATATATATATATATATATATATATATATATATATATATATATATATATATATATAATGTAGCGTTCAATGCAGAACCACAATTTTGTACAGAACTTTACAGAACCATATAAATCAATCTAAGCCATTGGATGAGTTTGATCAATGACTATAATGAATTGTGCCATTGATGTCATTATTTGAAAGATTAAGGCATCACTTGTAAAACTGAAAGGGTAGTATAGGAAGTTTGCATCTATTATTTTTAAAACCGTCCCTCGTTTACAGGGATATGGAGAAATTATTTATCACATATCAATTCCTCCATCTCTCCCTCTTGTTTCCAGATCTACACTAGATTATCATCTAAAATTATTTATTCTCTCTGTCGAAAAACCTAGCCGCCTATTTTTTTTACCATGACCTCAACCGTTGTTACCTTCAGACACGGTTGTTCCTCGAACCTAAGTGCGATATCTAATCCTCTGCTAACTTCTGGTCTTGGGTTTGGTGTCATCAGCTTCTTGCGGAGGTCGGCCGGTAAATGAAGATTGGTGATGGTGGTCAGATATGTTTATGATGGGTGGTAATTATTAAATTTAAATGAATTATTTGGAATTAGATGGGTTATAAAATCTGAAGTTGTGATTTGGAGAAAATGGCAGCGATGGATGAAAAAAACAAGTATGTTTGGATCTTGAGTATAAAACAAGTATGTTTGGATCTATAATATTTTTTTTAATTAAGGATGATGATCATATGTTTGGACTTGCTTGGTTGTTTGATGCGTTTAATGCAATTTTCCATAAAAATAATCACATGTTCGAACTTTGGTGTTAAATATTATGTTTCAGAATTCTTGGTGTTAAATTTTATTGTGAGTTTGATTTCTGGAAGATTTTGGTTTTAGATTAAAGTGAGTTTGATTCATGGAATTATGGTTTAGGACATATATGTTTGATAGGAAAATGGTTTAGAACATATATGTTTATGGTTGTGAACACATATGTTTGATAGGAAAAGGGTTTAGAACATATATGTTTATGGTTGTGTACATGTGTGTTTGATAGTAAAATGGGGGGCTAACCAGGGTTGTTGGAGTGTAGTGATTTGTCAAGATGAATGCTCCAATGCATAGCAAAATTGCTGGTGTTTGCTTCATTTTTCAAATTTAATGATGATGAATCACTAATTAATTCTTAAAGCCTAATTTTTAAATTGATGTTGCTGATTTGGGCAACAGACATACCTCGGGTATTGCTCAAGGTGATGTATTTGATTTATTTCTTACGATTCAAAATTGCTATTCATGTTAGGCGGGTGCCGGGTTGTGCTTTCGCTTCATGTTTTCTTAATTTGCTAGGTATAGATACCTTAGTGCATAACGTGCAAGGTACGTCGGTGTGTCGTAATGACTACACATAATTAGCAGTTACAGGTATGTGAACATGTAATTTCAGTATTTGTTGAATTATACTTCCTGAATGTTAATTGTTGCTTAACTTTTAACCAGAATTTTGGTTTTCGGATGCTTTATACTAACTCAATGATAATTGTTATCAGTGTAGGTATGGGCGAACAAGTGGAGGGCATTTCTTCAATGTTACATCTGAACAACAAGTTCATGCGTGCGACTCCATAAGGTTGTTTTAATCCTCATGGATATTAGTTCTTTCTACTGTATAAGTTCTTTCTACTAAACTGGATTTAAAATTTGGATTACCTGTTACAAATTTATTCGTAACTGTATGTATATGCTAACACTTTAGGATATGTCATAGCGCCAATTTCTTCTATTCTTGGAACCTCTGCAAGAAGTTATAATCGCGCATGACCATTAGCTATAGGCAAGCCATTCTATTGCCAAACAAGCTTTCAATTGTAAACACTCCAAAGTCTCATTGCCAAACACAACAAAACAGTTTTGAGTGTCTGAATGAAGAAAGGTGCTTATGCTTATTTTAGAGGAAAAGAATTTCTTATTAGCGAGTAGTTTGAGATTGCTTATTTCAAATGATATAAGCTTAAGGAGTTTATGTAAGTAGCCCCAAACACTCCTGTAATGGTAGTAGAGATATCGAAACTATACCACCTGCTATATCAATAACTGATATGGATACCTTTTCTGTGTACATCAGTTATATAATACCACCTGCTTAAATGAAATATTTGTTTACTACTTTGTGTGTTTTAATTGATCTTTGTATTGGTTGATTAAAACTTAACTAGTTCTTTTTTTATATATATTGGTTTCAGTCGGGATGGCTCAATCATAGGAAAGACGGTGTAATGAAGATGATCTACGGATGCACTTGTTTTAAGAAAGCGTGCACATATGTTCTCTAAAGGCGTCCATATATGTTTTTAGAAGACGTGCATGTATGTTGTAATGATTATGATAATACTTTTGTTTTGAATTGTATTTTATTTAATATAAATTCTTTTTTTATGATATTTATGTTCTTGATTTGTTACAAAGTTAGAGGTTACATGTACATGTTTATATTTTTGGTTATAAATTTCGAAGATTAAAGAATGTACACTTAAAACATATGTGCAATTACCATTTTAAGCAATAAAATGTATGCTAGAAACATATGAAGTCTATAATATTTAAAAAAATTAATAAATAAAAAAAAAATAATAATAAAAAAACATATTCACTTGATTTAAAAAATAATAATAAAAAAAACATGTATGCTGAAAAAACAAAATTCAAAAAAAAAATATTTTTTTTAATTCCGAAAATTAAGGAATTTAAAAAAAATTTAATTAAGAAAATTCAAAAAGAAGGTGAAAATGTGTTTTACCATTATGCCCTTTTGAATTAACTAAAAGATTTAATAATACTAAATTCTCATTGGTCCAAAGTGGTTCTGTAAAGTTCTGTACAAAAAACTGGTTCTGCATTGAACATGCCCCATATATATATAAAAGGTTTTATTTCATCAAAATATAATTTAGTAATTTACATAGTCGTTGCAAGCAAACGAGCAACTATTTAACCCTTACCGTTTAGACCTCTAGTCCTAAATGACTTATTGACTCAAATACATGAGTATAAAATATCCTAAAACTCAAATTTGAACAGGGGCAATAGCAAATTTTTACCGACCTCGTTTTTAGTTAATCGAACCTTTGATTGGTTGATATTGTGATTTGCAGATCCATAGTACACGAGCTACAATATTGAATGGGCCAAACGGGAACATCCTATTAAATAAACGGAGTGGTAGTGAGTGACCAACTCACCATGGTGACTCTCAAATCTCAAAACAGAAGTTGAAGTCATGGTCAAATTTGTATCCGTATGGCGAGTGGCTCATCAAAGTGAGTTGTGTAAAAACTTGGGCCCACTCCAAAAAGTAATTGTTTTTATTTGTATTGTGAGTGTGTGTAGGTATTTAGTGTGGTATATCTTTATAAAGGTGAGTGAGAGTGACCAAAACGAATGTATAGTGATTGGGAGTGAGTGGAAGTAAGGCTGGTCGGCAAGAGGCAGGGGAGCCTCTCACCATGATACCATCTCACGCGCTATCTCCTTGCAATTATTTAGTTGATTAAATCAATGTTTTAAAAGCCGGTTTTTAATTGACCTGGTCCATTTACCGGTTTACCAGGTCATCAATTCAACCGCGGGTCAAACCGGTTTTATGCCAAAAGATAAAACCAATTATTTGTAGTATACATATAGAAAATGGCAAACGACTTCAAGTGTGCAACATAAAAACATCATATGCATTATTAAACAAGCTAGTATCCATATCAAAGTATTATTCATTTGTCTTTTTCACAACCAACAAGAACATATTGAAAATTACTTGTATATGTAAAAAGCAAAAATTCATTTCGATGAATGAACATACCATCAAATAATATATTTGTATTTGTTTAAAAAATCACTAGGTTAGTTTATCTCACTTTACCTACGACTTATCTTTTATCATTTTCAATTTATCCATTCCACCACCATAAAAAAAGCAAGCACATACTCCCTTTCATGTCTCAAACACACTAACCCCATATCCAACCACAACCGCATACAACAATTCGAAACAACAATTAACTGATCATCTACAGTTTCAACATTCTACAGTTACACAACTACCATGTCCTATTATACAACCAACATCTCTAATTACATCATCTACGAGTTACAACATTCTCTTTCTTTTCATTTTATAGATCGAACCGGCCGGTTTATGGTTCAAACTGGGTCGAGTAAAACCCAGCGGTTCAATCCGGTTTGAATTTCAGCAAACACCCGACCGGTTCAACCGGCCAGATCAAACCGGGCTTTAAAACACTGGATTAAATGTAGTTAAATTAAGATGAGTGAGTGGTTATTTTGTCAAACATTTTTGTAAAAAGTAAAACTATTTTAAGACAAAAGTAATTAAAAAATAATAATAATAATTAAAAAGAAGTTATAAAGTTTGACCTAGCTATTT
This sequence comes from Artemisia annua, assembly GCA_014162995.1. Taxonomy (NCBI): domain Eukaryota; kingdom Viridiplantae; phylum Streptophyta; class Magnoliopsida; order Asterales; family Asteraceae; genus Artemisia; species Artemisia annua. The sequence goes on from LBNU01018786.1 coordinate 41,238, forward strand.
GACCCAAAGCCCTAACCGCAAAAACCCATAAACCCTTCTCTTCCTTTATTGTTGTTGTTGTTCTTCTGCAACCTCAGTCGCCGTCAATTTCAAGGTATCATTTTATTTTCGTATAAATTTATTTATATTGTTATGTTACTACTCTCCCCAATTTATATTTTATATAAACTGATTATATATACAATCACACTTTTAGGGTTTAGGTTAAAAAAAAATAATAAAAAAAAGAAGGAAAAATGATAAGAGGAGGGAAAAGCTTGGTTTCATCCCCACCCGCTTTCTCAAACGACGCCGCTAATCTCCTCGTCTGCACCGCTAACTCCGTCTCCGTTTTCAGCACTGCCACCGCCCTGCAGGTTGTTCCTTACTCTCCGTGTTTTATAAATTTGTGTGTGTTTTTTTATTGGGGTGTTTGTTTCGACTTATATAACCTGCTTATGGCTTATTTAGTTTTGCGCTTATGTTTAATAAGCTCACTTTTTGTGGTTTATTTTCAAACTTTTCGGCTTATATAATGGCTTATATAAGTTAAACTTAGCTTATATAAGTTAAACTTATATAAGCCAGAAAAGTGTCGAAATAAGCCACAAAAAATGAAGCCCAAAACTAAATAAGCCATAAGCCAACTATATAAGCTGAAACAAGCACCCCTTTAAGTATATGTATATTTAATAGATTGCGTTGCCTTTTGAATACAGGTAGCGGAATTGGAAGGGCACACCGCGTTAGTGACATCTGTTATAGTTGTACCGGGGAATAGGGTTTTGTCTAATTGTTGGACTACTTCGCTTGATGGTACTATTAAGTATTGGGATTTTTCTGTCCCTGAGTTGATTAAGTCTATTGACGTTCACTTTCCCGTTTATTCTATGGTAATTTCTTACCTCTGTCCGTTTTTTTTAATTGTTTAATCGTTCAGTCAACTAATAGTACACTAGTAATTGTTGAAGCCATTGTTTGTGATAGATTAAGCCATTAAGATAATAGTAGCTTCTTTTGTTGTGGTTGATGCTTGATACTTGATACACTGACCCTTTGTGTTAGTTTATTGGATGGACTTTTCAGTTTATTTAAATTTTGATAAGCTTATCCACTTATGAACTTTAAAAGCTCATAAGCTTAAGTAAAAAATCTTATAAGCCCATTAGAGCTTATCAGCTTTTCAATAAGCTCATAAGCCCGCAAAACATGCTAAGAAAAACACCCCCCGATATGATGTTTACTAGCGCCTAGGCTTAAGTCATAGTTAGTCGTCCTGTAAGATATGAGGTAGTCCTATGTGTCATGCACATTGTATGTTAAGTGGCGTTATAGCTGTTCCTCTTAGGAAAAAGAACCCATGGGGGTTTGGTCATTATACGGATTATTTTCACGGTTTTCTTATAATACGGTTGCTGTTATTAGTTTTAGTCTTTTGTCGTTTGTGATAGATTAAGATAATAGTAGCTCCTTCTGTTGAGGCTGATACTTGATATGTGGACACTAATATAATGTTTACTAGCGCCAATTACTTTAGCAGTTGTATGGGAAGTGGTTTTTGAGTTTTTCTATTTAGTAAAAAGAACCGACATGTCTTGGTAGTTAGGAGAGACATACTGATTATTGCCCACGGTTTTATATAATACAATTGTTGACATTGTCTACTTGTTTTCTCAATCTTGTGTTCTAACGGGAATTTTAGGAGTCTGAATATTAGAGCAATATGATCATTCAGTTTAGTGCTTGATAAGATTGTTTATTTTCTAACTGCTACAGTAATATATTGTAATTCATACTTGTTAATGATGTAATGAAAAATGTAACTTGTTTCAACTGTGACTGTAGGTGATTCCATCCTATCATGCTCAGAAGCCCGAGAATACTGAAAATCCGACTGATGTTTATGCTTATATCTCTGTGCAAGATACCAAAAACAAACAGAATAAGCCAAACAAAGATCTAACTGGGCAGATTTTGAAGTGTAATTTGACCAAGTCTCGCCTTGTTAGTGGAGTCATATTGTCAGAGGTGTGTACCGCTATTAGTATGCCTTAATCAGTTTAAAGTTGTCCAAGTTTTTTTTATGTCAGGTGTGTATGTTTTTGATATATTACAGACTAAAAAACCAGAGAACATAACCATCTCTTCAAATGGAAAATACTTTGGCATACGTGAAAAACGCAAGCTTCGTATATGGGAAGTACCTTCAAAAGATCTGAAAAACATTAGTCATCGGAAGCTAAAACTCTTGCACAGCAAAACGCTGTCGTGTTTTGCTTTTCATCCAACCGAGAGGATTGTAGCAGCTGGCGATATCACAGGGAGAATAATGATTTGGAGAGGTTTTGGTGATCGAACATTTGCTGGTGACAGTGGAAAACTGATGAAGGATGAGGAGGAAAAACCTGGTGTCAGAGGTGATGGTGATGCTGATTCGGGTACCACCTGGCATTGGCATTCTGCAGAAGTGAAGTTCTTGTTCTTTTCGTCAGATGGAGCTTATCTGTATTCTGGTAAGAATTTTTTTTTAGTGTTTGGACGTTGAACTTGCCTTGTGGCTTTTTTAATGGTTATATTCTTAATTTAATGTAATCTTCTGTATCTATTTATGCGTGTAGCTGGAAAAGAAGGAGTCCTTGTAGTTTGGCAGCTTGATACCGGCAAGAAGAAGTTCTTACCGAGAATAGGCACCCCACTTCTTAGTTTTGTGAACTCTCCCGATCCTTCACTTGCATCTGTAAGAATATAACCTTTTTCTGCATAGAAAGTATGAAACAAAACTAGTAATCTTCTCTGAACTATGTCTTACTGATGTTCCTTCAGATATCTTGTGCAGATAATCGAATTCATCTTCTTAAAATGCCATCAATGGAAATCTTACAGTCAATATCTGGGATTAAGGTTACCTTCAATCAAGTTTTTCTATGTTTCCTTTCGTATAAAAGGGTTAAAGGATTTACACGCTCGTGTTTCTGTTTAATCAGCTTCCTTCTCCCGTCCCAGAGGCATTTAGAGGCTCATGTATGGATTTTGCATTTGACCATTCTGCTGGTTTGGTTGCTGTTCGCACAGAGAACTATTGTATTCAGCTCTACAGCTTGTTCGATGACCGCGAGATTTCAGAGGTACACAAGCTATAATCTCATGTTCACAACTGGCACTTTCTGCACCCTAGTCACTTTTTTATTTAAAGTGCCAAATGTTCTTAAAACCAAAACTCACCGCATTTTTTAGAGGATTGCAACTTGTATGCTGAAGTGTCTTGTCTTTGGGCATAACTGCCTTGGAGTTCATGCTCTAATTGACTCAGACACAACACCCTCTTCTGTGGGAAATCTGTTACTAGAGATTTCAACTGTTTCTGAGTTTTTTAATAGAATCTTAACTTCTCAATTGATATGCTGTCTTATAAATTTTTAATATCCATTCAAGGTCTGTGAAAGAAATCAATGTTTTATTGCCACAAATTATTCATAGTAGCTGGAAATTTTTTTTTTCTCTGATTGCAGGTTCAGGTCTGTGAAAGAAATCATCAACCAAGTGACGATGTCACGGTATGCCATCTCTCTTTTTTCCTAAGAAGTTATCTGTTTTACATTTTCTAGAGCAGATTGGAATTTGATATGGAAGCTCAATATTCTTTTTGTTCGTATTTAGTTTGTTAGTTTGGCTGTGAAAGAAATGTTATTGGCATTGACTAGCGAAATTATATGTCTGTTATTTGACTGTTTCATAAATCTCCACTTTGGACGGCTTAAGTGACCGCCTGGATGTTAATCGCCTCCTCTCCCCGTTTGCTAGTTAAGGCCACTTAATAGGCTACCTAGGTTTTAAGCATCCTTTGCCTTTTAGATTAGCAACCAATGAGTTTTTCTAAACTTATATTCCTGAAGTCAGTTCCTGCTATGATTAGAGAAGTAATTGTCTAAACTCTAGTCCTCATATGTCTACATAATCTAAAGATAATTATAATGTACTCGAAATGAACCACTTATAGTAATTGTCTAAACTCTAGCCCAAATGCCTGCTTAATCTTGTCGCTTAGGTGATTACATTGCTAGATGGTTACTCAAATGTGTAGCTCTGCATAATAATGATGAGGGCCTATTTCAGCATTTTGTTTGGTTCAGTTTTTTTCGAGTCTTGCAAGCACACTGTCACTGAAGCGACTCAATGAATAGGGCTGGTATGGCAAGTGTTACTCGATGAAGTGTATTTAAGTAGTAAGGCCTGTTGATCAAGCATTGTCAACTAGTATCTATGTTACTGTCTTACTGATAGGGTTTATCCAGCTAAACCTAAAACTCACCATATTCTAGTCACACATTACACATATAGCTTCAATGTTTACTTCATTAATGGACTGACAATCAGTATTTCTCTTTATTTGGTTCTTGTATCTTTGAGCATATTGTGTTTTATACAACTCATATGATCTTCATGATTGCAGATGATTTTAAATTTAGTTGCACTTTCATTGGATGGCTCTGTGATGTGTACTGTTGAAACCAGACTGGCTGAAGAAGGAATAGGGGGCTTTGTAACACTCAAGTTTTGGGAACGTGGGTCACAAAACAATGATTTTAGCTTGTCAACTGTTATATATGAGCCGCATAGGTAGTTCCTTTTTTCTTGCTTAAAATCTTTTAGCTGCTAGATCTAAGACCAAAAACTTGTGCCCGAAACAGATGTAACTCATATAATCTTATGATTTTCTACAGTGATGCTGGTGTTTCTGCAGTTGCTTTCCATCCTACTCGTGGTATGGCTGTCAGCGCTTCTTATGGTGGTGACTTCAAGGTAAGCTATCACATTTTTTTTCTTCTATTTTTTGAAAATGCATTTTTATAATTCTTATGATATTGTAGGTA
>LBNU01018787.1:5771-40463 GCA_014162995.1 Artemisia annua
TAAGGCGCTTTAAACCCTAAATCGTAGGCAACACCAAAATAAACCCTTTGATAATGATATTAGCAACGATTTCAATCAATAAAGGATAAATCACCAGAATAATCAAAATCGTTGAAGATTGATAGGATTAAGGCTTAGAATAGTGAAGATCGATTGAAAATTTTTTAGGGATAAAGATGTCGCCTTCCACAGGTCCATATAGAGTAAAGAAACACTGAAAAATCTAGTTGCTTCATGAAAAAGTCAAAATGTGCTTCTAATTTAGGTTCTGTGATGATGTATGTTCATTAACTGGTCAAGTCTTGGATTTTGGTAGAGAATAGCTGTCACTTAGCTTAATTAGGATCCATTTTATCTAATTAGTACATCTAGGTTCAATTTAGATCAATAGAAATCCATTTAAGTCAACCTAGTGTTGAAAATCAAAAAGTCAAAATCCATATCTGTCAAAATGGACAAATGTTCCCAGATCTTGCACATGGTTTAATATGGATGGGAAATAAGTTATTTTTGTTGTTTTGTTATATTTAGTAGCTTGTTTACATAAATCAAGAAGAAATTTGTGTAGTGAAACTTGTTTGCTCATAGAAAATCTTGTTCAAAGTGGCCCTGTTGAGTATTTACCTCCCTTGTGCCATGACTTTTCAGATTTGACCCATTCTTCTAGGATCATTATCTTGATCATTTGTTGGCTTGAAAACTTGAAATTTGGTGTTTTGGATAGCCACACACACTGCCTTGTTAAAGGCACTTATTGTTTAGCCTCAATTGCTTATTTGGAGTGCTTATTTTACCCTTTTTGTTGCCTAGAGGCCACTGCTTATGCTGAGTCATCAGTGTATGCACTGAGCTTGTGATTTCATGTTCCTGTGTGATGATTGTTGTTAGATTTTTGTTTCTAGCTTATTAGTGTTCATTGAGTTTGTGTATGCTTATCTTTTCTCTTAGCTTGTGCTTATGGGTTTACTTGTCTAACTGCTTATCTCAATAGCTCACTTAGAACTCAAACATCACCTCTGTTGAATCCTGGCTTGTTAAGTGTTGTTATTTTGTTAACTTGAACTTGTATAAAGTTGCTTGTGCTATGTTTGCTTATGGTTAGCTTAGTTTTTACTCTTGTGCTTATTTGTTGTAACTGCTTATTCCATAAATCACTTTTGTACTAGCCTGGCCACTCAGTAGGATTCACAAGCTCATTGTGAGTTGATTACTTGGTCTTTTGGTATGGAATTTGGTTTCTTGGGAAGCTAGTAGTACTAGCTTTCCAATTCCAGGGGCACTTTTGGGTCTTGAGCTTGTTAGCAGGGCTTAATCAAGCCTACTATAAGCTTATATGTCATCTTTAGCTTCTTTCAGTGAGTATACTTATTTGTTTTGGCTTGTTCCTGGTTTGTTTCAGTAACTTTCAGCTTATTCTATCATTTGTCCAGTCCTTAGCTTATTGGGAAGCTTATTGTCCATTGAAATTTCATTTAAGCCTTAAAAAGCTTACTGTTGGAATCAAAAGCTTGCACAATGCTTATTTTTGAGTTCTAGGAGAGTTGTCTTCATAAAAGTTGTCTATTTCCAGTGTCTTAATAGTTTTGTAAAAAGAAAAATCAAAAATATCATTAATATAAGTTAGTGATAGCTTCTATTTAATAGGATTTTGCTTTTTAGCTTATTTGCTAACTTTTTTATTAAGTACTTAGTTGTTTTCACATTTTTCCTAGGTTCCTGGTATCATAAAGTAGTTGTATAAAAAGTTTCATAATTTAATCTTTTCATTTGGTATTTTTAGTAATTAAAAGTAGTTTAATTAAGTTTAATTGAAAAATCAAAAATAAATTCACTAGGTGTTTATTTATAAGCATTTGCACTTTTTAATATTTTTCCAAGCTTTTAACAACTGTAAAGTATTTTTATAAAATAGTTTCATAATTTTTACTGTTCATTTGGTATTATTTATAATTAAATTAGTTTAATTAGCTTTTAATTAATAATTAAATAAATAATTTCTAAAATAGTTTATTTATAAGTTTAGGAACTTTTTATAATTTTTTAAGATTCTTGTGATAGTTAAGTAGTTTTATAAAATGTTTGATAATTATCTAAAGTAGTTTAGTATTTATATTAATTTAAATTAGTTTAATTAATAATTAGTAATTAATTAATATTAAATACTTAAAAAGTCTAAAAATATATTTTTCTTTTTCTTAAAATTTGATATTGTCATTAGAATTGTAAAAAAGTAATTTTCATCACCGTAGGATTTGTATTTTCATAATTTTATCTTTTCATTTGGTATTTTTAGTAATTAAAAGTAGTTTAATTAATTTTAATTGAAAAATCAATAATAAAATCACTAGGTGTTTATTTATAAGCATTTGACTTTTTTATATGTTTCCTAGCTTTTAATAACTCTAAAGTATTTTTAGAAAATAGTTTCATAATTGTTACTGTTCATTTAGTATTATTTATAATTAAATTAGTTTAATTAGCTTTTAATTAATAATTAAATAAATAATTTCTAAAATAGTTTATTTATAAGTTTAGGAACTTTTTATAATTTTTTAAGATTCCTATGATAGTTATGTAGTTTTATAAAAAGTTTGATAATTATCTAAATTAGTTTAATATTTATATTAATTTAAATTAGTTTAATTAATAATTAGTAATTAATTAATATTAAATACTTAAAAAGTCTAAAAATATATTTTTCTTTTTCTTAAAATTTGCTTTTGTCAATAGAATTTAAAAAAGTAATTTTCATCACCGTAGGATTTGTATTTCTTAAAATTCACTTTTATTTTTGTACGTTTACGATAATCGTTGTCTTAAACGTACGTTTTTATTTCTAAATCGTTTCTAGGTTTCTTTGGTTTACGTGTTTGTTAATATAGCTTTGTTTAGTCATTTTCTCTCATATTCCTGTAGTATAATCATCATAACCCTTTCCTGTTCATAATCACCCGATCACAATTCGTTCTCGAATACAATTCACACCTCGTCGGGACTTAACGGCCTGGGGAATCTCTATACTCCTTGGTTAGTTGGCCTAAGATGTTTGACCATGTTGACCACATCCGTGGTTGACTTTGGTTGACTGTTTGGGACCAATCATACCCCAAGACCTAGACTAATTTTGTGTGCACCATAACCCTAAGGAGGAGAATTTAGACGAACAAGCAACACAAGACACACCCCAAACGAAGATCTTAGAGCTGTAAGAAGGTCTTGCATGTATAGTTTTTTTTATTGTAATAGTAAGCTTTAATTCATCAGGATTGATGGTCGGTAGTTTGTGAGTACGCAAAATTAAATGCCCGCCTTAAAATTGCTTTCCCATCGATTAAAGTTTATATGTTTGATGTCTTTGGTAAATTTATATTAGTGCATTGATTACCTCTGTGTCTAGCTGAGCACTGCTTGGGCCGCCATACCCCTTCCTCGCCTATTTAATCTGACGTCTTTGGATAAATAGGATATTCATAAGTAATCATTAAGGGTTTACTCGCCGATATAATGAAACCAACGAGTACGGATTAATTATATACACTTCATATAAAACTAGCAATAAAACAAGTGACAAGCTGCTTAATTATCAGGACAGGTCTTCTTATTGTCTCTATTATCTATCTGTGTACGTGTATGCTATTCGCTGATTTGTTCACATTAGTATTTACTGTTTAAATAAAATAACCAAACTGTGCCAGTCTCTCAGGCTGAACCCCTTTCGATAGATTAGACTGTAAAACTAACTTAGATATTAAAATACTGATTAGGATAACTAGATAATACGTTCCACTCTTAGTGATGGACACTCTGCTTACCATTATATACAAACTGACCGGGTACATTGCTCGTTAAGTGTGTGTGTTATTGATAAGTCGGCTAAATATAAATGTAAAACTTGAATAGCCATTAACACTTCTAAACCGCAACAACACATCACGCGCATCAGTGAAACACAGATTCGGTATGTTCAAACCAACGGATCATAGAAGTGGCTCCTTTAGTGCCCTTGAATTTTATGGGATCTCCACTCTTGAAGTCTTTGTACGTACACTTACGTCCATTAGTTCCATTACTAGCTTGCCCAGACGTCTCTACCTGAGAAGCGGCCTCAGCAGCCCTTGCAGCTACAGCAGCTCTTTCAACCACTAGTGCCTCAGCTATACTATCCTTGACAAGTTTTCGGATAGCAGCTTGTGTCATTGCTGGTGCAGCCGGTGCAGCCTTTTCTTTCCTTGGTGCCATATTTCTTCAAAACCACAAAAGAATGCGACCATGAGCAATCATGATAGAAATGATCATCGTACACAATATATACAACCACAATATGTATATACCTTCACAACCCATGAATACAACACATGAAAATTTCGGTCTACATGGACCGATATCATAGATAGCACAACCATACCCATATAGTAGAGTCAATAATTGGTGATTTCGTTGTACAACAATCAAAATACAAGTTTCCTTGAACTATGCCACACCTTCCGTGGCTAGGATAATAGTAAAAGCTAGTAAAGGTATACGTCTAGTCTAGAAGCTTCTTGATGTCCCTATCAGTGAATCCAGGGTTGTGGCATCATAAGGTTAAGATGAGTCCTGAAGTGGGGTCTGGAGTTGTGCATCGATCATGTCTGAGATAGTGTAGATTCTGAACCATTCTTGAGGAATCTATAGATGTTTTTGTTGAGTCCGTAATCTTGGTATTATCCACAAGGTGTTATCTAATTCCTGGCATGTGGGAATGGAAAAGGGAAATGCCAATGGTGGTACTGAAAAGGCAAGGTTAGTCTCCCGAATCTCAAAGGTCTCAGTGTCAAATCTGGTAGTCTCTCCTAAGTCGGGTTCAGGTGGTGTTATCATCTCAAACGGGTGGGAGTTATCATCTAACCAATGTGAGTGATATGTGAATGTCGAAGTATAGGAGGGTGAAAGTGGTGGTGTAGGTGTATCAGCGGATGAAAAAGCATCCTCGATATCCAACTCTGCTAGGATGATCACAGGGTGGTTGGGTGAAGACATGTCACTTGTGAACCAGGTCAATATAATTATATATGAGTATAAATATAAATAACTCGCATAGGGTGTGCATGAAACAACATGTGTAGTGAATATGCACTTATGATGAAATGATGAGATGCTATGATGATGTGGTTATAGTCTAGGGTCCAAGATACAACCTAGTTCGCTATAACCTTAGCTCTGATGCCAATCTGTCACACCCCCAAAATACCTGTTTGGCAGCGGAATGGAATACCCAGGGGTGACTGCCATAGCATCACAGTTACAGTTATATTGAACGACCTAAAGTGTCGTTTATAAAATACATCGTTTGATCATTTAAAAGATTCAGAGTTTACAAAACAAGGTCCCAAAAGGTGTTGCAAGTTTAGGTAAAACAAATTCATACAAGATCAAACGTTTCATAAGTGCAGAAATATAAAGTGTGGCGCGTCGACTCCGCGACTCCATGTAGGTCCAAATGCAAGCCAACATGAGCTACCTTAATTACCTGAAAATACATTGTTAAAACGGTCAACAATAATGTTGGTGAGAAATCATAGGTTTATGTAAACGAAATGTTTTTACGGTAACCACAAGTATAAAAATGAATGAAAAAATGTCACATAAATAATAAAATCGTACATTAGCCCTTAAGCTCATGACCCCGAAGCTAGACTAAAATAATTGCCCCAAAAGGAGTGCTTTGCCAAACACTCTAAATGAATGAAGTGAAATGCATCCGTTTGACTGTTGGTGATCAAACCAACGCGGATGGAGGCATCACCCTCAATAGATCTATCCACTCACCTTCGCTTGCTCACAAATTAACGGTTCATGATAATAAAAGGGGACTTTAACATGGCAAATGCGGTAACTTAAGCAATGTACATAAATTTAATACTTTGGCCCGTATGAAAATGGTGCAATGTATTCTCCCCCGTGGGATTTGAAATGAAATAATAAATTGTAAACGGGGCTATGAAAACTCATCTGTTACAGTAGTACGATGAATAAGTAATGAACGGGATAACAAGGCGCGAATACTAGCCGCAACCTAATATGAATGAATATGATCTACTTTAGATTATGAAATGATGTCGTGAATGTACATGCACATGATANAAATAATAAATTGTAAACGGGGCTATGAAAACTCATCTGTTACAGTAGTACGATGAATAAGTAATGAACGGGATAACAAGGCGCGAATACTAGCCGCAACCTAATATGAATGAATATGATCTACTTTAGATTATGAAATGATGTCGTGAATGTACATGCACATGATATCTATACCACTCGTAATTTGAAAATAATAGTTATCGTCGAAATTTAATGTTTTTCATAACTTAGGAAAAATATGTCCAACTAGCCTCGCAAAACTAGTCGTGTAATATTGTGCATAAAGTGTTAGTGTTAGAACTCGGCGTTTTTGAAAACCTTGAAATGATATCTAAAAGTCGTATTAATAAACCTTTGATCGTACGTGCCTCGACGGGTAAGGAGTACGGCTCTCCATTGTGTTACTTGAAAAGTATAGTTTTTAGTACGTAGAATATATTTCTAATAGAGGCTGTCAAAAATTATATAAGTTATCGGGTTTCAAACGCGGATATCTTGGTCGTTATAGGCTCATCTTCTACTTTCTTTATATCCACGGTTTCGTATTAACAAGTGCTAACACATTTTCAGTAGTCCGGCTCCTCTAGGTTACGTTAAACGCCTCATTTTGTCCTTCGAATCTCGGCTAACAGCAAGGGTTATTTTCAGAAAATAGTTTTTCGTCGCTAAACTTTGGAAAATCATATCTCCTTCGTTATAAGCTCGTTTTTGTTCATTCCGGCGGCCATAGTTTCGTTTTTGAATGTATTTTCTAAATCTTTGGTCCAAAATTACTCCCTAGTCCCTGATTTTCCCACGTTTTGCAAAATGGGACATTAGCTTTTATATAGTGTCTAAAATTGATTTTTATAGTTTGTAACTTGTCCAAATCTACTCCAATCGACTTCAAAACATCCCTTAATCTACCATACACCTTCTTAGGGTGTCATGGGTTTCTAAACATCATCAACCAAGCTAATCTATCAAGGGTTTACATATTATACATTTTTAAGGCTAAAATGGTATAAAAATTATAAATAGAGTGGTATAAACTTGCATATGCATGTAAAACTTGTATAAAAATTGTATGAACTTTGTAAGAGCTTGGTAAAATTATTGGAAAGAGTTTAGTACACTTACTTTGAAGGATTAGTGAGTTTGGTGATAAAAACTTAATTAACCTATAGGTTTATATTTCAAAACCTTGTAATAGGTAACTAATGGGACTTGATTATGACTTGATCTTGAAAAATTGATGGATCCTTGATGTTTTCTTGTTCTTGGCCGAACATACAAAGGAGAGGAAGATGAGAGCAAAGTTTGCTAGTTTAAGTGTGAAAATGAGAAGTATACTTGAAGTGTGGAACAAATATCTACTAGTTATGGTTTCTTCCGTTTTATTCGTTTTTATTCGTTTTTATCTGTTTTCATATGTTTTTATACGTTTTCATCTGTTTTTATACGTTTTCATTTGTTTTTATACATTTTCGCTCGTTTTCTTATGTTTTCACCCGTTTTTATAAGTTTTCATCCGTTTTTATACCTTTTCGGTCTGCTTATATACATTTTCGTCTGTTTTATACGTCTTTCTTGCATTTTTATTCGTTTTTATACGTTTCTATTTGTTTCATATGTTTTTATGCGTTTTATACGTTTTCTCTTGTTTTATTANAAAGTGTATGTATTATTTTAGATATTATTGTGTATTAGGTGTAACCGGGTACCGAGTAAACTAGAAATAAATTGTGACAAGGTAAAATAAAATATGATGAAGTTGTAAAAATTGTAAAATCATATTCCTTGCAAGAATCGGGTGTTAGAATAATTATCGGGTTAAAAATCGTAAGCGGACGAAATTATTAGCTCCTAACGGAAAATGTAGGAGTTGATTTGAAAACACCGGGTAAATTAATAATATAATTTTTTTTATATCATTATACTGAGTATGAAAATATGTTAGGATCATTGTGGGGAGTGTCGGATGTGTTAGTCGCATTTATTGATCGCGTGTTAACGTTTATTTAAGTTTAAATATACGTAAAATATCAAATATACGAAAAATGTTAATTTAAATAACCTACGAGTGGAATAGTATGCAAATGTATTGTGATGATATGTAGACTATTTCTAGTCCATATGAAGTGTCCTTACTGATGATGCATGATTTCGCAGCTAAAGCAAACTGGTTACGCGAATATGGATACCCGTAAACTAGGTTTACAGTGAGATGAATAATGTTCATGAATAGTGTTTTCCTTCCGGGAGTGAATAGTGTCATGTGAATAGTAAAATTTTTGAATGCTTCTCAAAGTCTCAAACTAACTCCGAAAATGATGAATAGTGAAATGATGAATAGTGATCGGTGAATAGTAAATGATGAATAGTACTTGTGAATAGTAAATTGTCGAGGTTTGGAAAATGACCTGAAATTGTGAATTGTGACAGTCGCCCACCCAAAAAGGAATTCAGTCCCTGAATTCAGCTGGTGTTAGTATCTGAAGTAGACTCGGTTAAGGGATGTGGGTGTTTGAGTCGCATCTGAAGTTCTCGCTCGCAAGTGAACCTGGGACCTCTTTGAGAATTCCAGCGAGCATTCACGATAGGAATTCGACTCTGCTTCAACTGTTTGACCTCTTAGTCCATGATTTCTGATGTTTACCTCGCAAAATTAAGCTTGTCGTCGAGTTGAATTTCTTCTAATGGAATGGAATGAAATATGCTACGAGTGATTCATTTGGAAGGCACTTCTTGAGGTTTGAAATGTGAGATGGGTTATATACGTTGCTGAACTCTGATGGAAACTCAAGTTTGTATGCCAGCTGGCCGATTCTAAAATGAATCTTAAATGGCCAATATCGAGGGCTCAATCTCTCGTGTTACCAAAATTGTATCATGCCTTTCCAAGGCAAGGCTTTCAACATAGTTCGTTCTCCCGCTCGAATCTAGATGGTTTGCTGCTCAGGGATACCCAATCCGAATGATGTGCGTCATGCACCAACCTAACTTCTATCGGTTTCTCATTGCTTGTAACTAATTCTTGACTTGTAAAATTTCCTTTGTTGTTTCCCGATTTAGTTCTAGACTGGTAAATTTAACATTCCGATTTCGGTCTATAAATGGGTAAACGGGTTCTTCGACCATAGGGTGGTCTTAAATGGTGCGATCTCTATATTCTTGTGATGGCTATTGTTGAAGGTGAAATCCGTCAATATCGAAAGATTATCCTAACCATTCCAAGTTGGTTATACGGCGCTGAGTACGTCCTATAGTGCTCAGAGAGTTCTCTTCAAGGTTCGTTGGTCTGAGGATGGTAGAGCGTGTATATCCGATTGGAAAGATAATATCTTAAAGGAATTGCCAGAAGTTTGAGGAGTATCGTCTATCCTTTCATCGTTTTCTTATGTCATGGAATACTCCTCGTAAATGGAAAGTCTTTCCTAGAGAAGTCAATGGTAAAATCCAACTTAATGGCTGAGTGAGTGACAATTGGTGTAAGTATCCAGGGAGGGTTTGTTAAGAGGGATGTTTATGAAAGATTTTATTTGTTTACAACCCTTTTGAATGAAGATTATTATTAATAATTCTTGAAAAAAGGTGATTATTTTCTTCATGGCATAATCCTTCCTGAATTATACATAAGTGATCAGGCTATGTATAATTGAGGACTAATGATGCGATGCTTGGTTTAGTAAAAATAGCATTACTTTTCTCAGAAGTTTTAGATGGTGTTCAACGTGTTGTTTTGAAAAATGGTATCCTAGATATTTCCTTTCAAAGTAACATGAAAATTGTTTCGCGTAATGGTAGTAAGTACTTGATATAATGACGGAAAAATCGATTTATAGGGTGGTAACAAAATAGCTTATTTTAAAAATTCCGTAGAACAATTTTCCCCATATGATGGTAAAATAGCTTGAGATAAAATTCGTTGAATGGTTCATTGGATACATGGATGAATCTTATGGAAAGGTAATAGTCTACTAATCCGTCAAGAATGAAATCGGCCTAATCCCTAATAAGACAATGGCATAATGTTGCAAAACGATTGAAAATTGAGCAATTGGAATAGAAAATGGAATAAACGAAGGTTAGGATTATCGCGGAGATTAACAAAAGATAGATATTACATTGGATAGAAGAGTGCTTATTACAACTAGGTTATGTCAACGTACCCATGGAAAGTACAAAAGAAAGATACAACCCTAGAGGGCTCGAACTACAGTTTATATAATAAAACAGGAATTCCTTCTGTTTAAGCATTGTTGTTATCCTTGATGTTGCTAATGTCCTGACGGGTTCTCTTCTAACAACACACGCTATTCCTCGAGCTAATCCATCTTGGTTCCCATGTCCTGATTTCCGTGTTGTGGACAATCATTCCTAAAATGTCCTTTCTCTCCACATCTAAAAGACATCACTGGGGGTCTCTGATTATCGGCCACAAACGGAGCTTTGTAATCCCTGGTCAGATGACCGACCTTCTTATAGTTACCACAAGGTTTTGGGCAATTTCCAGGGTTATGGTGGGTTTGACACTTGTTGCATTTGGGTAAAGTACCATTGTAACCTCTTTTCTCAGTTGGACCTGTAACATAGGCCTTTGCAACCTCTTGTCTCTTGGGTGGTGGTTGAGTAGCACTGCCACCCTGGTTGTTGTCCCACTTTCTTTTGTTGTTGTTATGATTGGTGTTGTTTCGGTTATTGTTGTAGTTGTTGTTGTTTCAGTAGTTGTTGGTTTTGTTGTTGTAGTTACGGTTACGGTTGGTGTTGCTGTTGTTGTTTGCAGACGTTCCTTTCTTTAAGATCTGAGCCATAAGCTTCTGAGACATTCTGATTGCCTCGTCCAGTGTTTGTGGTTCAAAAGAAATCACATCTCTACGGATGTTTTCAGGTAAACCACCAATGAAATTTTCCAACAACTTTTCATTATTCGGGACCATAGATGGACATAGTGCAGCCAACTCTTAAAACCTCCTGATATATGTCTCAATATCATTTCCTGCTGTCACTAGTTCATAAAACTCTATCTCCAACTTTTTCACTTCCGTGCGTGGACAAAACTTCTTAGTCAAAAACTTCTTGAATTCATCCCAAGTAAGCTTGTAAGCATTTTCCATTCCCATGGGCTTTGCATATGAATTCCACCACGACATAGCTTCATCGAGAAGTGTACTAGCAGCAAACTTTACCTTGGATTCCTCGGTACAGTTGCATAGATGAATGATGAACTCAAATAAGTGCATTTTCTTATCATCATTTATCCTATTTAATTAACTTGTTTTACTTTATTATGTATGAGAATCGGTGCTTTAATGTTTACTTTAGTGATTCTCAGGTAAAAACAGGTAAAAGGTGAAACTTGGCAATTTTGGACTAATTACGGAGCAAAAATGAGCAAGATGTCAAAAGTCTACTGAAACCCATAAGATGCGCCGTATCTCACTCAACAGATACGCCGCAATATCATACTTAGATGAATTCGAAGACCATTGCCTGACTTTGAAGAATGCGCCGCATAGAATTATACCATGCGCCGCATATGAAACTTTGGTCAAAGAAGAAGATCAAGCTCGTTCTACTCCAGATACGCCGCATCACACAAATGACATACGGCGTATCACTATCAAGACTTCACCAGAAACAATCCAAGACAACTGAAGGACATGCGCCGCATAAAGATTCAAGTTACGCCACATCTAAAGGCGGTGTACAAATATTCCAGAATATAATAAGCTTGGACCCCACGCGAAGTTAAGTCAATGCGCCGCATCTGATCATTACATGTGCCGCATCGAAACCTCAGACAGAAACTATAAATACCCCAAGACCTAGACGAATTTTGTGTGCACCATAACCCTAAGGAGGCGAATTCAGACGAACAAGCAACACAAGACACACCCCAAACGAAGATCTTAGAGCTGTAAGAAGGTCCTGCATGTATTCAATTCATTAAGTAGTTTTGTTTTATTGTAATAGTAAGCTTTAATTCATTAGGATTGATGGCCGGTAGTTTGTGAGTACGCAAAATCAAATGCCCGCCTTAAAATTGCTTTCCCATCGATTAAAGTTTATATGTTTGATGTCTTTGGTGAATTTATATTAGTGCATTGATTACCTCTGTGTCTAGCTGAGCACTGCTTGGGCCGCCATACCCCTTCCTCGCCTATTTAATCTGATGTCTTTGGATAAATAGGATATTCATAAGTAATCATTAAGGGTTTACTCGCCGATATAATGAAACCAACGAGTACGGATTAATTATATACACTTCATATAAAACTAGCAATAAAACAAGTGACAAGCTGCTTAATTATCAGGACAGGTCTTCTTATTGTCTCTATTATCTATCTGTGTACGTGTATGCTATTCGCTGATTTGTTCTCATTAGTATTTACTGTTTAATTAAAATAACAAAACTCTACCAGTCTCTCAGACTGAACCCCTTTCATTAGATTAGACTGTAAAACTAACTTAGATATTAAAATACTGATTAGGATAACTAGACTCTTAGTGATCGACACTCTGCTTACCATTATATACAAACTGACCGGGTACACTGCTCGTTAAGTGTGTGTGTTATTGATAATTCGGCTAAATATAAATGTAAAACTTGAATAGGCATTAACACTGCTAAACCGCAACAACACATCACGCGCATCATGTTTTTTGGTGCCGCTGCCGGGGAGTGAATTGTTATTATCTGTTAAATTGATTAGTATTTTAATTAGTTTTTCTTTTTATTAGGTTTTTAGACACTAACCCCTAACTTGTTGTATATTAGATAAATTGCATTCATTGTATAATTTGGATATTTACTGTTTTTGTGTGTTTTATTTTCTGTAATTTTTATTTTTATTTTTATTTTATTTTCTTTGTACTTACTGACGTTGTACTGTGCAGATACAAACGATATGGCGCATCTGTTTCTCGGTTACAGCGTATTGCGTTTTAATTTTATAAAATAAAACGCGTTTAATAACTCGAGTACGACGCATCTTTCCCCAAGATACGGCGTATTCTGTTTTTAATAAAGAATTTTTTGAAACCCTAACGCCATGCGACGCATCTGTTTTAACAGATACATCGTATTTAATATTTAAATTAAAAACAGTTTTCGAATTATTAAACAGAAGCGACGCATCGATTTTTATCGATACGACGCATCTACTAAATAAAAAATCTTGTATTTTGAAACGTAACGAAAATACGGCGCATTAGCTTCTGCTAATACGACGCATTTAATTTTTATAAATAAAATTGATTTTTGATATCTGACAGGTACGGCGCATTCTAATTCAAAAGCGGTGTATCTATTTTCTAAAATAAAAGTCTGATTTAATTTTAACGTAATAAGATACGGCGTATCCTTTTTCAAGGATACGGCACATCGTCTGCAGATATCAGCAACTTTTACTTTTCGTATTCCGTTTTTGTTGTTAATTCTCTTATATAATACTTTCTTGAACATACCCTACTGATGCTTTTGTGATGATTTCAGGTAGTGCATGACCAGAAGTTCAACTAAGAACTTAATTACACCTTTCGAAGATCCTGAACGAGCTCTGCACTCATTAAGAAAGCTTTTCAGCGCAAGAGGCTTCAAAGTTTCAAGTTCATTCGAGCTTGATTATTTTTCTGAACAAGAGGAGGAAGAAGAAACAGAAACAATGACGGAAAACACTACCATGGAGGAATACATGAACAAAACCCGTACTGACTACAGTTCAGGAGTTGCTAGACCAAAGTTCGATGACAAATCGAATTTTGAATTGAAGGGTCAGTTTCTCAAGGAGCTAAGAGAAAATGCCTTCAGTGGGACAGATAATGAAGATGCAATGAACATATAGATAAAGTCCTCGAGATCTCAGATTTGTTTACTACATAAGGAGTTTCTGATGACCAACTTATTCTTCGAATCTTCCCACTTTCACCTAAAGGAGCTGCTAATAAGTGGCTAAAGAATGAACCTGCTAGTTCAATCACAACATGGGAAGATCTGAAGAGCAAATTCCTGAAAAGATATTGTCCACCTGCTAAGACTGCTAAAAAGATGGAGGCCATCAACAGTTATAAACAAGAGCTCGATGAAACTCTCTATCAGGCTTGGGAGCGCTTTAAAGATTTACTGGCAAGATGTCCTCAACACTATCTAACCAAAATGCAAGAGATAATACTATTTTATCAAGGATTGGACGTGCCTACTAGACAAATATTGGATGCTCAGGGAGCTGTGCCACAAATGAGTGCAGCTAATGCTAGAAAAGCCATCCAAGAAGCTGCTGATCATTCTCAAAAATGGCACGATGGGACCTCTACTAGAACTAAGAGCAGCACTAATTTTGACGGGTATGCTGCAATTCAAGCTCAATTGGATAAAATTAGTAGAGATATGAAGAAAAGAGATGAAAGAGTGTATGCTGCCCAAGTTGGATGTGAAAAATGCGAAGGACCTCACTCCACTAAGGATTGCCCTACAAAGAATGAAAGTGAGACTTTTAAAGAAGCATACTACACATAATTCGGACAACCATTCCAACCTTCAGGAAAGTTTAGGGAAGCTGCATCAGGATTCTATCAGAAGTATAATGGAAATCCCTCATATCAAGAGAGAAGGCAGACTTTAGATGACACTCTAAAGCAAATTATCGCCAATTCTGCTAAAAGACATGAAGAAAACACTGCTATGATCAAAGAAATCCGAGTCTCAACGGATACTATGACAAGAAACCAAGGAGCTTCGATCAAAGCATTGGAACAACAAATAGGTCAAATGGGTAAGGTGCTTCAAGAAAGGGGATATGGAAGTCTACTTAGCTCAACTGAAACTAATCCTAGAGATCATCTCAAGGCCATAACCACTACTGAAGAAGTCATGCCTAACATACCTTTTCCTGGAAGATTGAAGAATGGTGATGTTTCGAAGCCCCAATATTTCTTTAACTCTTCAATTAGTGTGAGAAGACTACTCAAGGAGAAGTCAAGGATTGAAGAAGAGAACAAGGCTACAATGAAAGAAGAGAACCCTGCAACTGATCTACATGCCTTGCCTCATAAAGAAAAGGATCCAGGAAGTTTTACTTTACCTTGTTCAATTAATAATATGTCATTCAATAATGCATTAGCTGACTTAGGATCTAGTGTTAGTGTTATGCCCTTTAAGACATTCACTACCCTAGGCTTAGGAAAATTGACACCAACTAAGCTGCTTATTGAATTGGCTGATGAAACGGTAAAACAACCTAAGGGGATTGCTGAAAATGTGCTAGTTAGGATCGAGAAGTTGTGTTCCCCATAGACTTTATAATACTAGATATGCCCGAGGATGTTAAGATTCCTTTAATCCTTGGAAGACCTTTCTTGTCTACTGCCCATGCTAAAATTAATGTATTTAAAAGAAGAATATCATTAAAGATAGGGAATAAGAAACTAGTCTATAAATGTGAAAATCCGGTTAAAAGCATAATTAGAGGTGTCTATATGCTAGAAGATAGAGTAGCTGAAAGCACATCGATCAAAGATGATTTAACTAATCCCAATCATGAGAAAACTACTGAGATTAACGCGTTCACTGAGTCTAAGCGTAATGAAATTAAAAATTCTAGCAACGAATCGTGTGACTTTAAAAGTGTTGATAAACGTAGGGAAATT
This sequence comes from Artemisia annua, assembly GCA_014162995.1. NCBI lineage: Eukaryota > Viridiplantae > Streptophyta > Magnoliopsida > Asterales > Asteraceae > Artemisia > Artemisia annua. The sequence goes on from LBNU01018787.1 coordinate 21,522, forward strand.
GTTGATAAAACAAAGAAAGTCTTGTTTGTTGAGCTACCGTCACATCTTGGATATTTGTGCTTGTATAATAATGAAAATCTCCCATTTATCACTTTATCCTCTCTACCCAAAAGGGTTAGAATTCTGTTTGTACAGATATTGAAAAAACATGGAGTGGAGATCAAGGACGGGCAAGATGTGGTCGACACAACTGGGCTAATAATGAGGGAGCGCGACGCTTCCGACTACTTTAATGATCGCTATTAAGAAGCTGAACGTAAGTCTAACTTGAAGACTCTGGAATAAAGACAAGTGTTGACCGGGAGACAACCCGGAACTTTTTATCTATTTTCTGTTTTGTGTCGAGTCTGTCAGACCTGCAGAAGATGCGGCGCATCTCCACCATGGAATGCGGCGTATCATCTGCACTGGTCATATCTTATTTTATTTTTCTGCATTTTTATTTTTTGACTTTAAAACATTCTGTCAGTTTACTTAATGCGGCGCATCCCTGTTTAAGGATGCGACCCATCTTTTATCCTGATTCGTATTAATTCCAGGCTCGATACGGAGCATCTTCTTCCATAGGATGCGGCGTATCGACTGACCTGATGATTTCCAGTTTTATTTTTTAGGTTTTATTTTTACTAACTACTAATGTATTATGCAAGTTTGAACCTTCTTAGCTTAGGTGTGTTAAAGTCTAGGTGGTATTATTGATTCCTGTACTTTTTGTGAAAACATCATTCATTAAGCTTAAACGTTCTAATCCACAAGAAAGTTGATCTTTGCTCGTAAACGCATAATAGAGGATCATTCCGAGCAAATATCAGGGAAGTTTTTTTTTGTTCTAATTCTTTTAATCTCCAGTTTTTAACCTTTAAAACAAACAACGAGGACGTTGTTTAACTTAAGTGGGGGGATGGAGAATTAGAACACTTACTTGTCCAAACTTTTTTGAAATATGCTTAAAACGCGCTTAATATATCAAAATTTAAAAATTTTTAGCATGTTTTTGTTTAAGTCTAAATTACATAGCCGCACACATAACATTACTTTTTGCCTAAAATCAAAAACTTTAGTGTGCTGGTGACTTGTAAACTTTAGAACTTGGCTTGTATACTATTCGAGACCACCTTAATGAGTATTATCGATATAATTGGAGTGACTTGTCTAACTTAGTAAAATTCTATGATTACACCCAAAAAGCCTTTATATGTTATGTGATATTAACTAACTACACTGGTTAGTTAACCCCCGTATAAACCCTTTTGTTACTCTCACTTTTAGAGTAAGATACCCCTAGAAAAACCCTCAGAGCCATTCCTTTCGTTTTTTACACCTTTGTTAAAATGTTTCGTTACACCCTTACACCTTAGCCTACCCTGTAGATTGAAATCCGTGGTTAGTTACTTTAGGCAAAGTGTGTTTCCTTACATTACCTGTGTTCGCGTGCGTAATTCATTATCTTTGGTTAGGTCGGTAAATTGCACAATGCAATTGGAGTGAAAGTACATATTGTATATTTTTGGTTTATTTTTGGTGTGTTTACTACTTTCACTATTACAATTATTTTTGAAAGTTATGAAAAGTATGGAAAAATTATCCGGAAAAATCGTGATAGAAAAAGTTGTGAAATTTTACACAAGTAAAAAAAAATCGAAAAAATAGAAAAGAAAAACAAAGAAGAAAAAGTTGGAAGTTTGTTTTAACCAACTTATGTAAAGTTTTGTAAAAGTGGGAGATATCACCACTATTTGTTGTTGTATATTATATTTATGATTGAATGGGAGTTGGCCGTTACGGGAACGCCAACTAAGGTTATTCTTTGTTTAAGATTTTATTGAGTATAATTCGTGTCTACCTAAAGCGTGAGTTACATGAGTCAAAATGTGAGTTATTCAATGATATGAGTCTTATTCATGGGATGGTTGGGAAAGTTATTAACCACACTTAGGATTTTAATCTATTTGTTTTGTTTACTTTTTTTTATTTTACACCAATTTATATCCCAAATATTATCCATACCCTATATCATTCTTCATCCAAACCTTTGATTTATTGAGATTAGGGATTTGAGCAATCTTAAGTATCGTAGTCATGGATTCGATTATGTATTTATGATTTTGTCGCCCTTTTTGATATAATATTATTGGTGAAGATTACTTGATCCTATCTTTAGCCTATTCGAGTTAAGGAATTGAGCAATTGCGAGTATCGTGGTCAAGGATTCGATCATGTAGTCTTGATTTTGTCGCCTTTTCTGGAATATGAGATCGATAGAGATTAAAAAAGATGATCAACCCTTAACCAACTAACCCATTTTACCGCTTTAGACTTGTTAATCCTTAGCTTTAGTGGGGGAGATGCGTATACTTGTCAAGCTTATGATAGAATATTCGTCACAACTAGCAACTAAACGATTTAGAATTGTTTAATATTGAATGATTATTTTGTTTCTACTTCGTTAAGTGGTTGGTTGTGTGATTATGATAAAACGAATACGTGCTTAACTATTAAAAACAAATCCTAATACCTTTTGGGATACATTTTGATAAGATTAAATTTAAGGTTTACTTGGGACAAGTAAAGTTCAAGTGGGGGGATATTTGATGAACTCAAATAAGTGCATTTTATTATCATCATTTATCCTATTTAATTAACTTGTTTTACTTTATTATGTATGAGAATCGGTGCTTTAATGTTTACTTTAGTGATTCTCAGGTAAAAACAGGTAAAAGGTGAAACTTGGCAATTTTGGACTAATTACGGAGCAAAATGAGCAAGATGTCAAAAGTCTACTGAAACCCATAAGATGCGCCGTATCTCACTCAACAGATACGCCGCAATATCATACTTAGATGAATTCGAAGACCATTGTCTGACTTTGAAGAATGCGCCGCATGGAATTATACCATGCGCCGCATATGAAACTTTGGTCAAAGAAGAAGATCAAGCTCGTTCTACTTCAGATACGCCGCATAACACAATTGACATACGGCGTATCACTATCAAGACTTCACCAGAAACAATCCAAGACAACTGAAGGACATGCGCCGCATAAAGATTCAAGTTACGCCGCATCTAAAGGCGGTGTACGAATATTCCAGAATATAATAAGCTTGGACCCCACACGAAGTTAAGTCAATGCGCCGCATCTGATCATTACATGCACCGCATTGAACCTTCAGACAGAAACTATAAATACCCTGATGTGTGCTTATTCACATATTTTCTTTGCCAAATTAAGACCAAAACAGACACAAACTAACCATAAATGCCAAAGATATTGTGTTTTTGTGTTTGTGATCGTCCAGGTACGGATATTTCAAAAACGGGCATGAAACATGCCAAAAAGGACAAAAACGAGCACGAGATTGGAAAACGTGTCAAAAGCCAGAGCCGGGAAAGCAAATCACCATTTTGGGAGTTCAGTTTGTCAAAACGAACCTTGGGGAATCACAGAATGCCAGAAATAGTCCTTGGAGCAAAAGTTTGCAGAATTGGCAGAAATGGTCCCTCAAGTTTGCAAATTGGCAATTTTAGTCCTCGGGTGTTCAAATCGGGAAATAAACATCAAGGAACCTTATGGAATCACAAAATGGCAAGAAAGGTCCTTGGAAGTAATTTTGGAAAGTTGGCATGAATAGTCCCTAAAAATTCAGCTTTAGCAAAAATAGTCCTTGGGCTTTTATCTACCACTAAACCAAATGGACCTTATATGTTATTTACTTAACATATACTACCCAATTTATCCACAACCCAACATAAACCCTTTCCCACCTTTGGCCCACTACCCTTACAAGCCCGTTAATAAAAACTCTTACCCCGTTTTTTATTTAACCAAGGTCAAAGGATTAGTCAAACCAAAAAATAAATATATACTCCCTTTCCCTCTCACTCCCACACGTGAACCTGTAAACACCACAACCACCCTCCATCATCACAATCCTGCAAACCTTCACTGCCACACTCCAACTCCCTCCTAGCTACTACCCTCCAACCCACCCCAGTCCAAATTTGAGACCCTGGCATAAGCAAAACAGGCTAATAGCCAAAACACCATTTTGGCGCCAAAAGTGTCCAACGGTCAAGATCAAATTGTACTAATCCAATGGCCACTTTTATTGCTGGGAAAAGTTAACAGGGTATCCTAAACCCTAATTCATTGCTATATAAGGACCAAAGAAGCTGGGAAGAAAGAGAGTAGTTTTTAGTAAATTTCTTTAATGTCGTATTTCTTGTAATCTCTTTTTTTACTGAAATTGCTACTTTCAGTGTAGTTCCTGGCTTGTTCCAGTGTATTGTTTGAAGTTATTTAATAGAGAATCCAAGTTTTCAGTTTAAACTCAAGTTTGCATATTTTTAGTAAAAGTCCCCATCTAGCTTATTTACTGTTAAAAAATGTTGTTGCTTATCCTGTGAACTCATTTTAGCTGAATTATAAGCTTTTATAAGTTTTTAAGGTATAAAAAAGTCTTAGTATAAATTCTGAAAAATCACAAACAAAAAATAGTGAAAAATATAAAAAAAATCACAGAAGAAAGAAGAAAAATGCAAGGAGCATGGTACATTGTGGATGGCCATGGGTTAGAGCCTCAAGGGAGGCATTAGGACAGGTTTGTGTCCTTTGATACCTTGATTTGTGCTTGGACTCTTTGTAAGCAAAATCCCATTTTTAGTTTATGTACTGTAGCCAATGTTCTAAAAGGCGTGAGGCGTGGCGTGGCGGCACAGCCATGCCTCAAGCCTTACGCGCCTTTGCGAAGCCTTGGCGTTTCTTAAGGCGTGCTTAAGGCGGCAACAAAATATTTATAAATTTATGTATTTATAATTTTATATCATTTTATAAGAGCAATTTCAAATACTAAAGCCTAAATCCCAAATAGCCAGGCCCAAATACGAGGCCCAAGTAGGAATTAAGTTTTGAAATTACGAGGCCCAAGAAAGAAATAACCCAAATACTTGAAATTCAAGCCCAAATCCATAAATCCCCTAAATGCTTCTAAAAATGGCGCCACACCTTACCAAAAAGACGCGCCTTTGCACGCCTTTTCGCGCCTTATTCCACGCATTTTCACACGACGCCTAGACCTCACCCCTTGGTCCATTTCGTGGCGCCGAGGCCACGCCTCGCGCCTTGGCGACGCCTTGGCGCGCCTTTTAGAACACTGACTGTAGCATAGCTCATTCACTGCTTATTATTGCTTAGGTATGTTCATTAGTTGTTAATTGTCCCATTTGTGCTCATTTGTTAGTTAAACTATTTGTTTTCATAAGGCTCTCAGTTTCACTGTCAATTTTAGCTCAATATGGCTTAGTGTAATTTGCTACTTAGACTGCTTATAATTGGACCCATTCTGCTTAATTTGTTCTATTATAGTCTAGTGAGTACTTAATTTTCACCTTTGAAGTTTAAAAACCTAGACTGCTTTGAAAAATCTCAACACAGATTCATAAGGAAGTGTTTGGATTTAGGGTAGTTTGTGGGTTTAGGCTTACATTGGTCATTAATCTTAGTTTGTTCAAGTGATCACAGGTCCATATAGAGTAAAGAAACACTGAAAAATCCAGTTGCTTCATGAAAAAGTCAAAATGTGCTTCTAATTTAGGTTCTGTGATGATGTGTGTTCATTAACTGGTCAAGTCTTGGATTTTGGTAGAGAATAGCTGTCACTTAGCTTAATTAGGATCCATTTTATCTAATTAGTACATCTAGGTTCAATTTAGATCAGTAGAAATCCATTTAAGTCAACTTAGTGTTGAAAATCAAAAAGTCAAAATCCATATCTGTCAAAATGGACAAATATTCCAGATCTTGCACATGGTTTAATATGGATGGGAAATAAGTTATTTTGTTGTTTTGTGATAGTAGCTTGTTTACATAAATCAAGAAGAAATTTGTGCATTGAAACTTGTTTGCTCATAGAAAATCTCGTTCAAAGTGGCCCTGTTGAATGTTTACCTCCCCTGTGCCATGACTTTTCATATTTGACCCATTCTTCTAGGATCATTATCTTGATAATTTGTTGGCTTGAAAACTTGAAATTTGGTGTTTTGGATAGCCACACACACTGCCTTGTTAAAGGCACTTATTGTTTAGCCTCAATTGCTTATTTGGAGTGCTTATTTTACCCTTTTTGTTGCCTAGAGGCCACTGCTTATGCTGATTCATCAGTGTATGCACTAAGCTTGTGATTTCATGTTCCTGTGTGATGATTGTTGTTAGATTGTTGTTTCTAGCTTATTAGTGTTCATTGAGTTTGTGTATGCTTATCTTTTCTCTTAGCTTGTGCTTATGGGTTTACTTGTCTAACTGTTTATCTCAATAGCTCACTTAGAACTCAAACATCACCTCTGTTGAATCCTGGCTTGTTAAGTGTTGTTATTTAGTTAACTTGAACTTGTATAAAGTTGCTTATGCTATGTTTGCTTATGGTTAGCTTAGTTTTTACTCTTGTGCTTATTTGTTGTAACTACTTATTCCATAAATCACTTTTGTACTAGCCTGGCCACTCAGTAGGATTCACAAGCTCATTGTGAGTTGATTACTTGGTCTTTTGGTATGGAATTTGGTTTCTTGGGAAGCTAGTAGTACTAGCTTTCCAATTCCAGGGGCACTTTTGGGTCTTGAGCTTGTTAGCAGGGCTTAATCAAGCCTACTATTAGCCTCAAGGGCCTGTTTGGTTTACAGCTTAAGTATAAGCTTATATGTCATCTTTAGCTTCTTTCAGTGCGTATACTTGTTTGTTTTGGCTTGTTCCTGGTTTGTTTCAGTAACTTTCAGCTTATTCTATCATTTGTCCAGTCCTTAGCTTATTGGGAAGCTTATTGTCCATTGAAATTTCATTTAAGCCTTAAAAAGCTTACTGTTGGAATCAAAAGCTTGCACAATGCTTATTTTTTAGTTCTAGGAGACTTGTCTTCATAAAAGTTGTCTATTTTCAGTGTCTTAATAGTTTTGTAAAAAGAAAAATCAAAAAAATCATCAATATAAGTTTAGTGATAGCTTCTATTTATTAGGATTTAGCTTTTTAGCTTATTTGCTAACTTTTTTTATTAAGTACTTAGTTGTTTTCACATTTTTCCTAGGTTCTTGGTATCATAATGTAGTTGTATAAAAAGTTTTATAATTTTATCTTTTCATTTGGTATTTTTAGTAATTAAAAGTAGTTTAATTAAGTTTAATTGAAAAATCAGGAATAAAATCACTAGGTGTTTATTTCTAAGCATTTGCACTTTTTAATATTTTTCCTAGCTTTTAATAACTGTAAAGTATTTTCAGAAAATAGTTTCATAATTGTTACTGTTCATATGGTATTATTTATAATTAAATTAGTTTAATTAGCTTTTAATTAATAATTAAATAAATAATTTCTAAAATAGTTTATTTATAAGTTTAGGAACTTTTTATAATTTTTAAAATTCCTGTGATAGTTAAGTAGTTTTATAAAAAGTTTGATAATTATCTAAATTAGTTTAGTATTTATATTAATTTAAATTAGTTTAATTAATAATTAGTAATTAATTAATATTAAATACTTAAAAAGTCTAAAAATATATTTTTCTTTTTCTTAAAATTTGCTTTTGTCATTAGAATTGTAAAAAAGTAATTTTCATCACCGTAGTATTTATATTTCTTAAAATTCACTTTTATTTTTGTACGTTTACGATAATCGTTGTCTTAAACGTACGTTTTTATTTCTAAATCGTTTCTAGGTTTCTTTGGTTTACGTGTTTGTTAATATAGTTTTGTTTAGTCATTTTCTCTCATATTCCTGTAGTATAATCATCATAACCCTTTCCTGTTCATAATCACGTGATCACAATTCGTTCTCGAATACAATTCACACCTCGTCGGGACTTAACGACCTGGGGAATCTCTATACTCCTTGGTTAGTTGGCCTAAGATGTTTGACCATGTTGACCACATCCGTGGTTGACTATGGTTGACCGTTTGGGACCAATCAAATTTTGGCGCCGCTGCCGGGGAGGCTATGTGCGTATTTTCTGAAACGTATTGCAGATTAGTGTTTCTGAACTTCACTCTTTGTACATTTTCCATATTTTTTTGTGAATATTTCCAAACAAACAAAAACGATCGTGAAGTTAATTTGTTTGATTGAACGATTACCAAAAGTAACATAAAAGACAAAAATACAAAAACATTTTCCGTTTTCTTGTTTAATAAATACATAAAATACATTATCGAGAACCAAGACAGAATACTACCTAACTGGGGGTATGACCATTAATAAGTTCCTAAACTAAAGATTAAAACTTGCCTTTGTATCCTTGTGAGTGGTGTACCCTTTTTAAAGAAGCCATTCATATTGTGATTATTGGTTTAAGTTCACTGTTGTTTTGCCTCGATCTTGTTTTAATTGGTGTTGTTTTTAGTGCATGCGCACTCGTTCTTCAAGGTCTACGAGGCCATTACGTGAGCTTGTCAGAGTTCCTCGAAGACGACGTAGACGTTCTGCCCCATCAGTCGAATCTGAGATTCGTACTGTTTCCACAACTTCTGTCATCATGGCAGATCTTCCTATGAATGAGCTTCTCCAAGCGCCCATCGAGGGTTATAGAGATGCCATTGTTGTTCCAGCCATCGTGGCTGATAGTTTCGAGCTCAAAACCGGGTTACTGAATCTTGTAACCGCAAGTCAATTCTATGGTTTTGAGAGGGACGATCCTCATGCTCACATTCGATGGTTAACAAGATCACATCTACCATCAAATACAAGAATGTCCCTTCTGATGCGATCAAACTTCTTCTCTTCCCATTTTCCCTCGAGGGACAAGCCCGGATTTGGCTTGAAAAACAACCCCCTCGTTCGATTGAAACATGGGAAGATCTGGTTACGAAATTTGTGAACGAATTCTATCCTCCTTCCAAGACCACGAGTCTTAAAAATGAGATCATCAAGTTCACTCAAAAATTTGATGAATCATTTAGAGAATCGTGGGATCGTTTTAAAGAGTTGCTTCGCAGATGTCCTCACCATGGTTTCTCCGAGTTGATGCAACTCGATAATTTCTATAATGGTGTGAGCCAAGCTGATTAGGATTCTCTTAATGCCTCCGCGGGAGGTAATTTCCTGAGTAAAACCACAAAAGAAGCTTTAGCGATCATCGAAAACAAATCTAAGGTCCGCATTACATGAAGCAAGCCGGTTGTTTCACAAGTGAGTGTTGGTCCTTCTTCTTCATTGCCCGTGAGCCAATCTAGCACCGATGCTAAGATTGACAAGCTCACGGAAGCCATTCAAGCTTTGGTTCTATCTAACCAAAAGAAAGTCTCTTTCACTCAAACTTCTTCTCCTGCTGAAGTAAAAAAAGTGGAAGTCTGGGTTACCTGTGGTGGCCACCACGCATATTACAATTGTATGGCCACCGATGGTAACCCGTTTGAAGCTCATGCGATAGCCGGTCCTTCTAATCAAGGAGGTAACCAATACCGTCCTCCCGTGGACCCGAACTATCGTCCTAACCACTACCCTTGACCTCCCGGTTTTAACCAAAACCGTAACCAAAATGTCCAAAACCAGAACAGAATGAACCAAGGTTATCAAAACCAAGGTAATTTCAATCAAGGTCATGGTTTCCAGAATCAAAACCAAGGTTTCCAACATCAAGGTTTCCAACACCAAGGAAACTTTAACCAGAACCAAGGTCAGGGTAATTTCAATCCTGGGTATTTTCATGGAAATAACCAAAATCAAGGAAATTTTCAAAACCAAGGTCCTAATCAAAACAACCGAGGTCAAAATTTTCCTAATCAAACTCAAGCCATTGTTCCTACTTGACCATCATCTGATGAGTTATTAAAACAATTCATGAAATCCCAAGAGGAAATGAATAGGTTGTTGGACAGTAAGATCTCTGAGATCAAGAAGTCTTTAAATGATCAACCCTCGGGCTCAGGAAAACTTCCGAGCAACACGATCGCTAACCCGAGGGGCGATGCTAAGGTGATCACAACCAGAAGTGGTGCTTCATATGATGAACCCACGATTCCTACTACCTCTTCTTCTCTTCCCAAGGTAGTAGAAAGTGAACCTGAGGCGACAAAGGACCAAGTGCAATTTACTAGCCCACAAAGTACCGCACACGTCCATCCTCAGGTTGTCCCAAAACCCAAATCCAAACCAAGAGTTGTTTTTGAACCACCAATAGCTCCCGTTGAAAACCCCAAATCCAAACCTTCTATTCCTTACCCATCACGTTTAAATGAACAAAAGCTCCGCGAAAAAGCTAGTCACCAAATGGATAAATTCTTTTAAATCTTCCAAGATTTTCATTTTGAAATAAGCTTTGCGGATGCTATCATCTTGATGCCCAAGTATGCATCAACAATCAAGAACTTGTTAAGCAACAAGGAAAAGCTGTTTGAAATGGGAACTCCACTGAACGAGAACTGCTCAACAGTTCTATTGAAAAAGCTTCCCGAGAAGCTTGGAGATCTTGGGAAATTTCTCATACCTTGTGTATTTCCAGGGATGGTTGAATGTTTCTCCTTGGCCGATCTTGGCGCAAGCATCAACCTTATGCCTCATTCAGTATGGAAGAAACTTTCTCTTCCGGAACTTACTCCTACCTGCATGACTCTTGAGCTTGCAGATCATTCAATTTCTCGTCCTCTTGGCATTGCTGAGGACGTATTCGTGAAAGTAGGAAAGTTCCATCTTCCCGCTGACTTTGTAGTTGTTGATTTCGATGCTGATCCACGGGTTCCTCTCAATGTTGGAAGAGGATTCCTAAGAACGGGTCGTGCTCTCATTGATGTATTTGAGCAAGAAATCACATTACGTGTGGGTAATGAAGCTTTTACTTTTAACCTCGATCAAACTTCGAGGTACTCCTCAAATTAAGACTCTGAATCGGTTAACCGAATAGATGTCATTGATGTTGCTTCAGAGGAGTACTCTCGAGAAGTTCTTGGTTATGTTCATAATTCTTCGAGTGGTGATCCCACTCCTTCTTCTGAGCCTATCATTTCCGACTCTTCCCCTTCTCTCACTCCGTTTGAGGGAAGTGACTTCATTTTGGAAGAGATCGAAGCTTTTCTCAAAAGTGATTGAGTTCCTGAGGGAATTGATAACAGTGAGATTGATCCGGAGGGAGATATTCTTCTTCTTGAGAAATTGTTGAACCAGGACCATTCTCCTCCACTCCCTCCCAAAGAACTTCATAACGAGGAAATCAAGTCTGTTGAGAAAACTGATGAATTTCCCGAGGTCGAACTTAAGGACTTACCACCTCACCTCGAATACGCATTTTTGGAGGGTGATGATAAATTACCCGTCATAATTGCTAAAGATTTGAGTGAGGAGGAAAAGACTGCTCTCATAAAGGTCTTGAAGTCACACAAGCAAGCCATTGCTTGGAAACTCTCCGACATCAAGGGTATAAACCCTGAATTTTGTACTCACAAAATTTTAATGGAGGATGACTTTAAACCGGCAGTGCAACATCAGANTCGAACTTAAGGACTTACCACCTCACCTCGAATACGCATTTTTGGAGGGTGATGATAAATTACCCGTCATAATTGCTAAAGATTTGAGTGAGGAGGAAAAGACTGCTCTCATAAAGGTCTTGAAGTCACACAAGCAAGCCATTGCTTGGAAACTCTCCGACATCAAGGGTATAAACCCTGAATTTTGTACTCACAAAATTTTAATGGAGGATGACTTTAAACCGGCAGTGCAACATCAGAGAAGGGTGAATCCTAAGATTCATGAGGTTACCAAACAACAGGTTCTCAAACTTCTTGATGCCGGATTGATTTATCCCATTTCTGACAGTCCTGGGGTGAGCCCCATTCACTGTGTTCCGAAAAAGGGTGGCATAACTGTTGTCACAAATGAAGAAAACGAGTTGATTCCAACTCGATTGATTACAGGGTGGCGTGTTTGTATTGACTATCGCAAGTTAAACGAAGCCACCCGTAAAGACCATTTTCCTCTACCCTTCATGGACCAAATGCTTGAGAGATTAGCGGGAAATGAGTACTATTGTTTCCTTGATGGTTTCTCGGGTTACTTTCAGATCCCCATTGATCCACAGGATCAAGAAAAGACTACCTTCACATGCCCATACGGAACTTTTGCCTACAGACGTATGCCTTTCGGTTTATGTAATGCTCCTGGCACGTTCCAAAGATGTATGATGGCCATATTGCACGACATGATCGGGAAAACAATGGAGGTTTTTATGGATGACTTCTCGGTTATTGGGGATTCTTTTCAGACATGTCTCTCCCATTTAGAAAACATGCTAAAACGGTGTGAAGACACCAATCTTTGTCTAAATTGGGAAAAGAGTCACTTTATGGTCAAAGAGGGCATTGTCCTCGGCCATAAGATTTCCAAAAATGGGATTGAGGTTGACAAAGCTAAGGTTGATGTCATTGCCAGACTACCTCATCCTACTACTGTNGGTTATTGGGGATTCTTTTCAGACATGTCTCTCCCATTTAGAAAACATGCTAAAACGGTGTGAAGACACCAATCTTTGTCTAAATTGGGAAAAGAGTCACTTTATGGTCAAAGAGGGCATTGTCCTCGGCCATAAGATTTCCAAAAATGGGATTGAGGTTGACAAAGCTAAGGTTGATGTCATTGCCAGACTACCTCATCCTACTACTGTCAAAGGTATTAGGAGTTTTCTGGGTCATGCCGGTTTCTATCGTAGATTCATACAAGATTTTTCTAAAATCGCCCAGCCTATGACTCATCTCCTTGAGAAGGATGCTCCTTTTATTTTCTCACCTGAGTGCATCGAAGCTTTTGAAACCTTAAAGAAAAAGCTTACTGAAGCACCCATTCTAGTTGCCCCCGACTGAGACTTGCCATTTGAGCTAATGTGCGATGCAAGTGATTTTGCTATCGGTGCAGTCCTGGGGCAACGCAAAACCAAACATTTTCAGCCTATCCATTACGTAAATAAAACAATGACCGACGCTCAAACTCATTACACCACTACGGAAAAAGAATTATTAGCCGTGGTGTATGCTTTTGAGAAGTTTTGGCAGTATTTGATCTTGACAAAATGCGTGGTGTATACGGATCACTCGGATCTGAAATACCTCTTTGCAAAATAAGATGCAAAGCCGAGATTGCTCCGTTGGGTTCTCCTCCTACAAGAATTTGATATCATCATACGTGATAAAAAAGGAGCTGAGAACATAGCTGCTGACCATTTGTCCCGTCTAGAAAACCCCCACCAAGATGTGTTCGAGAAAAAGGAAATTAATGAAACGTTTCCTCTCGAGACACTCAATGCGGTTTCTTTTCGTGGAGATTCGACTACCCCATGGTTTGCCGACTTTGCAAATTACCATGCGGGTAACTTTGTGGTGAAAGGGATGTCGTCCCAACAGAAGAATAAGTTCTTCAAGGATGTTAAACATTATTTCTGGGACGACCCCTATTTGTTCAAAATCTGTGCGGATCAGGTCATCCGGCGGTGTGTATATGGTCAGGAAGCCGTTGATATTCTCAAGGCTTGCCATTCTGGACCTACTGGGGGACATCATAGTCCCAACTACACCGCCAAAAAGGTGTTTGATTCCGAATTCTATTGGACCACGATTTACAAGGATGCCCAGGAATTAGTCAAAGCTTGTGACGATTGTCAACGTCACGGGAATAACTCACAAAGGAATGAAATGCCTCCAAATGCAATTCAAGTTTGTGAAATCTTTGATGTATAGGGGCATCGATTTTATGGGGCCATTCCTATCTTCTCAGAAAAACAAATACATACTCGTGGCTGTTGACTACTTGTCAAAATGGGTTGAAGCGAAAGCATTACCCACCAATGATGCCCGAGTTGTTGTGAAATTCTTAAAATCTCTTTTTGCTTGATTTGGGACTCCACGTGCTATAATCAGTGATCGTGGTATGCATTTCTGCAATGACAAATTTGATAAAGTCATGCAAAAGTATGGTGTAACTCACCGTCTTTCTACTGCGTATCACCCACAAACTAGTGGACAAGTGGAAGTTACCAATCGTGGTATTAAAAGAATCTTGGAAAGGACCGTAGGTGAAAATCGTGCCTTTTGGTCGGATAAACTAGATGATGCACTCTGGGCCTTTCGTACAGCTTATAAAACACCCATCGGGTGTACTCCATACAAGCTTGTGTACGGAAAGGCGTGTCATTTACCGATTGAGCTTGAGCATAAAGCCTATTGGGCCTTGAAGCATGCAAACTTCAACCTACAAACAGCGGGTGATCACCGTAAAGTTCAGCTGAATGAATTAAATAAACTTCGTGATCAGGCCTACGAGAACTCTTTGATCTACAAAGAAAAGACAAAGAAGATTCATGACTCAAAAATTAAGAACCGCGTTTTCAACGTTGGTGATCGAGTCCTTCTTTTCAATTCAAGATTAAAAATCTTCTCGGGGAAACTTAAAACCCGTTGGACTGGACCATTCACTGTTGCAAAAGTCTTTCCATATGGTACCGTCGAATTGTCTCAAAATGACGGACCAAACTTCAAAGTGAACGACCATAGGTTGAAGCATTACTTTGGAGGGGACATACCACACATGGTTGTCCCAGATCTCCAAATTTTCCCCATGAACCAATGAATTCGGGGACGTGTCAAGCTAGCAACTCGGTTAACAAAAACAGTAGCATCTCATGGGTTCTCACCCATGTTTCTGACTTCTCTCTTTTTTCTAATAAAGTGACGAGAAAAGGGCAACCTCTTCTGCATCTTGTGTTGTGTGGTTGTGGTATGTGCAGGATTGTTGTTTTTCCCGATGTGTGAAGGCTCTCGTGCTTGTGTTTTGTCCTTACTCCACTAGAGTCTCAAGAAGTCTGGTATCCTTAATCTTATTGACTAACGTTATCTTTTGGCATAATTAATAATCGGCCTTAGATACAATGTAGGATGACCCTCGCCTTTGAAACATTGAGGACAATGTTTAACTTTAGTCTGGGGGGGGGTATCTTCGATTTGATTTGACTTGCACCTTTCATGTAACCGTTTACTCATGCAACTCCGTTTTTCCCGAAAAATTGAAAAAATTGAAAAAAAATGATGAAAAATCACCAAAAAAGTAAAAAAAAAAAAATGAAAAAATTTGAAAATTTTTGCAAAAATATAATAAGTTTTGACACCTTGTTTGACTTTCCGTTGGGTAGAGTAGGAATAGAAATTTTGACTTGACCGGGCGTATTGAGCCCTAGCTTGTTCCCTTAACTCATTTGGCTAAGCATTTGTAAATAAAGTAGTGACCATCCGAGTATTAGATAAATTGACTAACGTGCTAGTGATCTAGTGTGTAACTTGGTGACCATCCGTTATGCAAATAACGCGCTAGCGATCCAAGAAGTGCACTAGTGACCATCCGATAGTTGAAGCATCGAAGACTCGCGCCAGCGATCTACTGAGATAGAGTTTATTTAGAAGTTAGATGCTAAACGTGGAGTAGTTGGTTCTCTTTAGAGCTCATCGTAGGTACTTGTGGCTTTTTGCTCCCACAAAATTGTCTCACCCCATATATGTATCAAAATAATTAAAGACATTATGTTTTGACGAAACTTAGTTCTTTATCTTCTCAAGAGAATCCTTGTTTTAAAAATCAGGTACACATCAAGGTCGCGTAATAAATGAAGTTGAGTTATTTTTAGTTTATGTTCTATGAGCTGTGATTCGAGATCGGGGCTTTGAACCTCTTTGCGGGAATGTGTGAGGTCTTGGTCTAAAACCCTTGGATCCTCATTTTAGGAACGTCGAGAGTGGAAATACCCCGTGAAAGCTCTGTAATACATGTTATGTATGTAAAGTTGTTAATGAAAAAAAAGGTTATGAATAAAAGATTAGTGCTTAGTTATTAGACAAGTTGATGGCGCGTGAGGTGCTTGTGCATGGTCCTAGACCAGACACGAGAGGTGCACGTGTATTTCTCCATAACTTATGTCTATGAGTATGTATGAATCCTAATTCCTTGATGTGGACCTCATTTTCAAAACAGCGATTCTCGAGAAAAGATATAAAACTACTTAGCGTCTTAATTTGGTATCTTTATCGGAATACAAATTATCAAAACGAGAAAATATGAAGAAATTCATCTCTCACCAAAAATAAAATAAATAGAGGAAAATAGGAAAATTGGAGCAAGAGGTTATTTACACAAGTAACTTCCATGAGTAGTGTTGGCATCTAACTTGTATTTAAGCTGTGATCTCGCTTTTACGCTTAGTTTGGGAACTTGTGAAAAATCGGGGACGATGAATTCTATCCGTATGGACACTTTTCTCTAAGTTGTGTTTCCTACTCTGTGACCTTAAACGTTATTGAAAAAAGATGAAAGTCAAACATCCCGTCACATAATAAGTGGAATAATGTAAATATAGTAGCGTAAAGTTAGTATGTAGAATAAAATGGATAAACGGGGCGTTCTCAGGAATAAATGGTTTTGTAATCTCTTTTGAACATTTTGCTACTTTTCAAAGTTAGTAAAAAGAGTTATGAAATTATTTATCTCAAGAGCGTGAATTGATTACATTGCGTGAGGACACGACAATACCTTAGTCTGGGGGATTTTGATGTGAGCTTATTCACACATATTTTCTTTGCCAATTAAGACCAAAACAGACACAAACTAACAATAAATGCCAAAGATATTGTGATTTTGTGTTTGTGATCGTGCAGGTACGGATATTTCAAAAACGGGCATGAAACATGCCAAAAAGGACAAAAACGAGCACGAGATTGGAAAACGTGTCAAAAGCCAGAGCCGGGAAAGCAAATCACCATTTTGGGAGTTCAGTTTGTCAAAACGAACCTTGGGGAATCACAGAATGCCAGAAATAGTCCTTGGAGCAAAAGTTTGCAGAATTGGCAGAAATGGTCCCTCAAGTTTGCAAATTGGCAATTTTAGTCCTCAGGTGTTCAAATCGGGAAATAAACATCAAGGAACCTTATGGAATCACAAAATGGCAAGAAAGGTCCTTGGAAGTAGTTTTGGAAAGTTGGCATGAATGGTCCCTGAAAATTCAGCTTTAGACAAAAATTAGTCCTTGGGGCTTTTTATCTACCACTAAACAAATATATATGGACCTGTGATAGGTAATCGTATTATATTACTTTGTAGAACATTGATACCACAATTTATCCACCAACCCAAACATAAAAACCCTTTCCACCTTGGCATACCCTCCCACAAGTGCCATTAATAAAACTCTTACCCGTTTTTTATTAACCAGGGGTTCAAAGATAGGTCAAACCCAAAAATAAATATATCTCCCTTTCCCTCTCACTCCCACACGTTGAACCTGTAAAACACCACAATACCCCTCCATTCATCACCAATCCTGGCAAAACCTTCACTGCCCACCAATCCAACTCCCTCCTAAGTAGTACCCTCCAAACCACCCCGTCCCAATTTTGGACTCAGCACAAGCAAAACGGCTAATAAAGCTAAAACACCATTTTTGGCTGCCAAAAAGTGTCCAACGGTCAAGATCAAATTGTACTATCAATGGGCCCTTTTATTGTGGGAAAAGTTAACAGGGTATCCTAAAACCCAATTCCATGGCTATATAAGGACCAAAGAAAGCTTGGGAAGAAAAGAAGTAGTTTTTAGTTTAATTTCCTTTAATTCGTAATTTCTTTAATCTCTTTTTCTATTGAAAATTGGCAACTTTGTGTATTCTGGCTTGTTCCAGTTTTGTTTGAGTTATTTAATAGAGGAAATCCAAGTTTCAGTTTAAACTCAAGTTTGCATATTTTTAGTAAAAGTTCCATCTAGTTATTTACTGTTAAAAAATGTTGTTTGCTTATCCTGGTGAACCTCATTTTAGGCGGAATTATAAGCTTTATAAGTTTTTAAGGTATAAAAAATCTTAGTATAAATTCTGAAAAAATCACAAAACAAAAAATAGTGAAAATATGAAAAAAAAATCACAAAAGATAGAAGAAAAATGCAAGGAGCATGGTTACATTGTGGATGGCCATGGGTTAGAGCCTCAAGGGGAAGGCATTAGGACAGGTTGAGTCCTTTGATTACCTTGATTTGTACTTGGACTCTTTGTAAGCAAAACCCATTTTTAGTTTATGTAATTAGCATAGCTCATTCACTGCTTATTATTGCTTAGTTATGTTCATTGGTTGTTAATTGTCCCATTTGTGTCATTTGTTAGTTAAATATTGTTTTCATAAGGCTCTAGTTTCACTGTCAATTTTAGGCTCAATTATGGGGCTTAGGTAATTATGCTACTTAGACTGCTTATAATTGGACCCATTTCTGCTAATTTGGTTCTATTATAGTCTAGTGATACTTAATTTCACCTTGAAGGTTTAAAAACCTTAGACTGCTTTTGAAAAATCTCAACACAGATTCATAAGGAAGTGTTTGGATTTAGGGTACTTTGGGTTTAGACTTGCATTGGTCTTAATCTTAGTTTGTTCAAGTGATCACAGGTCCATATATTTTTTTCGGGTAAAAGGGTTTTAATTCACCCCGGCAAAATATATTATCCCAAAAAAAAACGTTGAAGTACAAAGGATGATGGTGATCCATCATCTCAGTCCCTTAGGACACTACAGTGCAAAGCAACTAAACCAAACAACATATATAAGAATGACAGCCATTCTTATAACTTACACAAATGAACCAACCAATAATAACAAAAGTAAAAATAACTATGACAATACTACTTTCAAGAAAACTTGAGCCTTTCTAAGTCACTACGGCGGTCCATCTACTTCCAATGAACCTCCAACTTACACGAAAAAGAAGGGCCTACCTACGACGAGTATTCAAAACGAATATCAAAAATGAATTCACAAAAAGCTTGCAATTTATCAGGTAACACCACTTGATCATCATAATCGTTCGTAGTAATCTTCCATATCCCTCCATAAAAACCTCCACCCCTCTGGCATTTCAAAAACTTTCATCAACATTCATCATCAGAGTTTCATACATCTCTCTT
>LBNU01018790.1:11369-21915 GCA_014162995.1 Artemisia annua
TACTACGAGCTAAACAATGCTTAATCATATCTGGGGTGACCGAATCTTTCTTATACAAAAATCGTATTCCTAACAATCTCCCCCTAAGGGAGGTCACCCCTGAAAATAAATCTTTAATTCTTGCATTGAGATCTTTGTAGATTCTTTGTAGCTCGTAGTTGTTGATTCTTCATTGATAATCTACTCAAGATGACTTTCTTGATGTAAATGATGATCTTTGACTTTGCTCTTCGCTCTTCATCCAGATATTTAGCTTCAAGTCATCTTTGAGTGAATGTGTCTCTTTGTGATGTTGTGATTGTCTTTGTGTTGTCATGCTTACACTTTTCTGGATCATGATCTTCTGCATCAGGGTTGTGGAAGCATAGTTGAACCCCATTCCTTGATCATGATATCTTTA
This sequence comes from Artemisia annua, assembly GCA_014162995.1. Lineage (NCBI taxonomy): Eukaryota > Viridiplantae > Streptophyta > Magnoliopsida > Asterales > Asteraceae > Artemisia > Artemisia annua. Next base: position 11,770 of record LBNU01018790.1, read on the forward strand.
GATTTGATGTTGAAGTGTAAGCATGAGATGATGAATCTGCATCTTTTCAGCAATTGGCATCAATCGTCTACTTCTTTGTCTTTGGTGTGATTGCGCCTTTCCAACATGCTCATACATCTTTGTTGAGTAGATCTTCCCAGTTGAACAATTCTGACGTCTCCTTTTAGATGTTGGTATGAGCCTGTGTAACTAGAGTGATGGTGATGAACACGGTAAGTTTGGTATGTTGAGCTGCATAAAACTTGGTTAGTAATAAACATACCGGCACTTACAAGTTCGGACTTCGAGATCGTCAACAATATAGTGTGAAGACTTTCTCTAATCCTTACCGAGGCCGTTCCTAATCGGATGCCCCCGAAGGAGCTTTCACTGACATACCGAAGTACACCAACGATTAGGTGAGTTGCTGGAGATCACCCCACGATTGTAAACCTTTTGAGACACCACCGTACACACTAAGCGTAACCCACAAGTGATTACCGAAGTGACCTGCTGTCAGGGCTGTTTGATGTTGACCCTGGCAGGAGTTTCCACTCAATCATTGGAAAATACTTATGTATATTCCCTCATAAGTGTTCTTGGCAGATTGCTAGGATCTGCGTAGGACTCGAAATGTTACAACTGGTGTCCTTTAATGTTGAACAACCAGTGTAGAAGTATCAAGTGTTCCTATGAGATCTTTTGATGCATCTCTTGGCTCTAGACTCGATAAGTGCACTTTGGTTATCCTATGCGGAGACTAGGGAGGGGTCTCCTGTTTCAATATCAACTAGCTCTAAGAGACAAGTCGATAGATTACACCGGTTCCCCGTGAGAATAAAACAAGCTCTTTTAAGAGAACTTGAGTGGCTGGAAGGTTTAGTGCAGTGCATCACTGGGTCCATGACGTCTTGTCTTCAATACCGATGTTACCTTAGTAACAATCAGTAGCATAGGAATTGAACCCGGTTTCTGCCCTAAGGTTGAACAAATGGAGGGCTATTTCTTTTCACCCTTTCTCACTTCATTTCTTTTTAATTCTTCAACCCCTTCAGTGCTTACCTAGACTTCATCACTAAAACCTTGTTGGGTTTGTTCCGGTCCTAGCTCAATCTCAGTTGGCACTCTTCCCTTTCTCACTTTTCTCCTTTTTTGTAATCATTCCTAAGGACTTCTAATCTATCTATTGGATTGTCCCTGGGAAGATCCCTCCGGTTCTGGTGGATCATGGGAACATATACCTAACCTTACCATCCTTATAACTCCGTGCTTTTAAATTAAAGTGGTCGGTCTTTTGGTATTTTTCCACAATCGCCATACAACCAAATCTTTGAAAATTCTCTCAAAGTGTTTATGATAAAGAAAAACATTTTGTTAACACTTTGAGAGTTTTATCATTTTTCAAATGCTCCCCCTCAACATGTGCTCATAGGTAAAGAAAGAAATTTGCACATGACGGGGTGAGTTGCACTTATTTGAATTGATCGGCTCTTAATAGACATATACCCGAGGGACACGTTTACGTTGCTTAGTTAAAGGGATCCATTATCAGCTTTTAGGTGATAACTAGCCCTAATAACTAACTTGAAGTTGTTAACATTCCTTAAAAAGGAAGTTAGACCCGTCAAAGTATATATCTAAGAAGAGTTTCTCGAAACGGTACTATCTACTTTGACCAGTCCTCTTCGAGACACGTTTACATCACTGGTAAACCAGCTTGAAATTATTACCCGGCCAGGACTAGTCTTTTCGATTCACGACTTTTCATGTTTCGTCAATTCATGAGTCAAATCTGAGTCATAATCCATTCACGGTTTCTACTTGATTTTGTAAAAACCCGCGAAAGACTCTTAGCCACTTGCTCCCCCTCAATATGTGCACATTGATTGAATCAATTTTGAAAGTTTTTAAAACTTTGGCACATACGGGTGAGCTTTCATTCGAGATCATTTATTCATCATTTTTAATCACTTGCTCCCCCTCAATATGTGCTTTGTTTATAATCCAAAATCTTTAAAATTTTAGCACATACGGGAGCGATCTTTTGAGTCCAAAAACATCTTTATAAGTCCAAAAACATCACATTTAATCACTTGCTCCCCCTTAATATGTGCTTTGATTAAAATCCAAAATCTTTAACATTTTAGCACATAAGGGAGCGTTCTCGTAAGTCCAAAAACATTCTTTTAAGTTCCAAAAACATCACTTTTAAATCAGTTTTCATATTTAAATCACATTCTCTCCCCCGATCATAAAATTTCAAATCTTTTGAGATTTTGTGATCCCAATTGATTTAAATGATTTTCGAAAAAGCTTTGGAGAGAAGTGTGATACGTTTTAAACGTTTACTGATTATGAGACACTTTTTGAATTTCACTGTGGCTGGTGCACAAAGCTTTTAAAGGTGCAGAAATTTTGAGCAAATGCGCTCCCCCTCAATTAATGGCCCGTTTTCAATTTTTAACGTTTAATAGCCATTAAAATGAGTGGTAACGTATTCGAGAAAATTTAAGACCGATGGCCACCTTGTACACCACAAAATCTCTTTTGAAGAATTTTAGAAGAAAGAGATTTTGGGAAAAGAAGACTTCTCTTCTTTTACTAGAAAGGTTGCACTGAAGCGTACAACTTTTCGGATACTCCGCACACAGTGAAAAACATAAAACTTTTAATTATTACATATTCCAAAATTATTAAAAGTTAACATATTGTCATATTACATCACCTAATTAAAGTGGAGCTAGGTGATAGCAAAAAAATCCAGCTAGAAGAATCATTCGGTTCTTTGGAGAAGCATGTAGTCGCCCTCACGAACTCTGCCTCCCACATAGCACTCTAGACTGCGGTATATTCTTCTCATCTTCATGCGGTGACGAATGGCCTTTAGGAAGTCAAGGTTCATCTTCAAATCATGATCAGTCCATTGGCTGGTGTATCTTCCGGGTCTGTTAGAGTAGACTTGATATTCTTTCACACGGAAGTCTAGTGCATCATCGACCATTTCCAACGTCCCGTCACTGAACTTGTGCAATTCATCACTACGCATAACCACTGGAACGTTATACTTATCTCTGTAGACCACAGCACTTGGAGAATTAATCACAGTGAAGTCTGCTACCGGTTCCAAGCTACCAATCTCCCACTTCGGCTTGGTGAGGTTCAGTTGTGTTTGGTAGCTTTCGATGCCCAGTTGTAGGTCTTCAACACGCTTCCTTATAACTAGACCCCTTATCCAGTGAAGAACAGCAAACACAAGTGTCTTCTTCTCATTTGGTGGTAGATGATGCAATTTTCCTTGGATGTGCAGTAGATACAGATCTTCGAAGTCATTGGCCCGGAGATGTTTGAAGTCACCTTCACTGATCTCGTAGTCCCTCAGATCCGCACGTCTAAGAACAATGGACTTCAGGTAGTCGTATCCATAGATGGAATGAATCTTGACATTTACAACACTGATGATCTGAAGAGGCGAACGAACAAACTTCTTGTCACCCTTGGCTTTGAACCTTTCCACATAGAATTCCTGCTTCTTGAACCACCAATGTGATATGCCCAAAGCTGCTGGAAGATCATACTCACACTCTTCATCAATCCACAGAGCATCCGGTATCATCTGTTCCAAACCAATGTCATTGTAGCGAGCCCCTTTCATCTTGGTGATGGATAGAGCATACTTGCGTTGCTTATTCCCAAACCGAAGATATTCGAGATCTTTGTTGAAGAAGAAATCTGCCTGAATAGTGACGTGGCCTGGAGACCCACCCAATGGCAGTGGTTTGCTGTAGCCGTGTTGAATGACTTCTTTATTGACTAGATCGTTGAAGAGCTTGTGGCATTCTTCCATTAGAAACTGGAGATGAGTCACATCAGGATGAAACACCTTGACTATGTTGTATGCTGGGCCTTCCAGATCTTTCTAAGTCAACTTGCTTATTCCTCGCTCCTTGCAGAACCATGCAATAAACGACCCCATATCTCCAGTTTGTGAGAGCAAGGAGTTATCAGCTGGAGGAACAAAGCTGGTGGCAATTGCATTGACCCAGTTATTGTCGGAGACTGGCTGATCTGATGGTGATACTGACCAGGTTGGCTCAGTTGTTGGCAGCTTAGTGGTCTTTGGCTTGATACAGGCCTGCAGCTCTTCTTTGGTGAGTTTGACATGAGGAGCATCATCAGATCTGGAGATAGATTCCCACCATACATCCTTTTGAGATATGTGGGATGTGGAAGCATCATCTTCTTCATCGTCCGAATATCCTGCAGTGTGTGACACAACCGACTCTTCATTAATTGCTTGATCCTTGTGAACTGGTGAGGGCATACTGGCTCTTCCAGTGTCGATGGTGGTCCATGCTGCATGTGTTTCGAGTGGAGCTTGCTTTGATGAAGAAGATTTATCAAAACGTTTGGAGGGTGGCTTCCTTGATGATGACGGTGGAGGTGGTGGCATAGACAAGGTTCCAAAGCCTCCAGATTGTCCTGAAGGACCTGAGGGTCCAGATGACCCAGGAGGTGGAGGCGGTGGTGGATATGAAGGAGGATGTTGATGATGCCCTTGTTGTTTTCTTTTCCTCTTCCTTTCTTTCTCCATATCACAATGATGTTGTTCAGCATTATCTTTAAGGATTGAACCCTCAAGAGCCTCATAATGCTTCTTTTGTGCTTCATGCCCCTTGTATTGTTGGTTCTCGAACATACGTTCTTGTAGTAACAGCTTTATGTTGAACGTAGAGAGATCTTTGAACCTTGATCTGAGAGGAGCTTCCATTGCATAGCTTACAGCTTCCTGAACCTGATCTTCAATGGCTTCAGTGACGAGACGATCAATATTGAGTTTTTCTAATTTGTGCAGTCTGTCATCGTGATACTTGAGAGTCTGAGGTAGGTTGAGCTGTAGCACACTCTTGATGTCATTAGCATGAGCTGTCAGTCTATCATTGACTAATAGGTTTGCTTCGACCATATCAGCTGCTGTCTAGCGAATATCATCTACTTCAGATGCCAGACTTTCCAGGGTGATTGTAGGAGTTGGAGTTGTTGTGGTAGTAGTAGCTTCTGAGGTGATTGGAGGTGTGGGACCCGCAGCTTTGATTGTTTAAGAAGGAATCGTCATTGGCACTGAAGTGGCAGGAGTGGTTGATGTGTCTTGTTGGACTGGGACATCGACCATGGATGTTGCTCCTTCATGCTCTTCTCCTGATTTGTCGGCCTCTGATTCAGAAGGTTTGTCAACAAGAAACTGATCACCGTAAGTTTCAAAGTTTCTGAATGATGCCAGGGTACTCGTAGAGCTATCTGGTTCCTCGGCAAACTTTTGGTCATCCGATTTCATCTTGAGAGTACCTTGTACCTCAGGATATACAGTAGGGATGAAATCAGAGTGAAATGTCTCCAAAGGCGTTTCAGTTGCCTTTTCCAACTCTTGATGAGGCTTATCACTTGACTCTTCTTCTGCTTGTGTTGTAGAGCTTTCCAGTTTCGGTGATTGATGAGTTTCGGAGTCTGTTTCACTTGATTCTCCTGTCTGATCGAGACTTAGAGATTTAGAGACGGTCTTTTCAGCAGATGGTTCGGGAGACCGTCTCTTGAGAATGTATTGGGAAGCTGCAGATTTTGATTCTAGGGATGAAAACTTTAACAGGGTGTGTGCTTCCTGCTCCTCAACAATAACATCCTTGCCTTTGCCTTCAACATTTGGTACCTGTGGCAGTTTCCCAGCTTCGGGTTCTTTGATACTAACACCCCCTCAACAATAACATCCTTGCCTTTGCCTTCAACATTTGGTACCTGTGGCAGTTTCCCAGCTTCGGGTTCTTTGATACTAACACCCCCAACTGGATGACTTGGTGGCTTTCCTACATCAGCCAAACTTTCCTTGACTGCATGTTGAACCATCATTTCTTCAACGTTTAGAGTGTCTTCAGGTACAGGGCTGACATCTCTTAACGTACCCTTGGTTCTGGTTTTCTTAGAACCCTTATCTCTGCTTTTACCGACTTGTTTTAATGACTCAGATTGGCTCTTACGCTTCTTTGATCTTGATTTATCAGACTAAGTGGGTGTTGTTTCTTCACTGGTAGATGCATCTTGACTTGCTTGCATCAGTTCCACATACTTGTTGTAGTAGGGAGCTTCAAGGATTTGTTTAGTGAGCAATGGTCCGGGAATGGCCATGTCGAATATTATGTTGGAGGTGCCCCTAGCAACATATTTCAGGAAACCAACAGAGTTCTCATCTTCTGACTGGTGAAGTGGTGAACTTGTTCTGGGTGGAAAGCGAAGAGTGCGTTATAGGGATGAGATGATGAGCTTGGTGAATCTGATGCTGGGAATAAGGAGTCTGGAAGATTTCTTTTTGCTGTCTCTGTTAGCTGCCAGTTTTGCCTGTCTTCCAGAAAAGAATGAATGGAGTGAGTGAATTCTTCCCAGATTCTTTCAACAAAGTCAATGTCCTTCTGGTTTACAATTCCCCAAAGTATCTGTAAGGCTGGAGCTCTGAGTCTTTCGTACCCCGATGTTTTACCCGTAAGACATAGGTTGATGAGTGATATGATGGCCCTCCAGGGTTGATAAAGATCATATGTGGAGATAGAAGACAGGGTGACAACCTTTGAGGGGTAACCTAATTCATCAATGAATTTGATAAGTGTATCAGGGTTTGGCGGTGGTGTGTAAACGATGTTATCTCCTGTGGGCAAGATTTGGAGTGCACTTCCCAGAGTCTCCTTGGTGATGGTTACCCATTGTTCATCTAATTGACAGTTGTATGCCCCGGTTGCACCATCATATCGAATGGTGTTCCAGAATTGTTGTACGTAGATGGAGGGAATGGTTGAAGATGCGGTGAATGCTGGGAAGAATGTTGTTTGTTTCAGTAGGTCTATGGCAAGCTTAAGAATAGGATGATCCTGCGGCTTGACTGGTTTAAGATAGCAGTTACTTTTCCCGATTGGAACCCAGTCTTGGTAGGGTAAGATCTCGTCATCAGTACGAGTGGGTACAGTAGATTGAGTGGCTGAGGATCCTTGAGTGTGAGAGTCAGTCATAATGTTCTGCACACACCAACATTCATACAAGAAGACCAAAGAAAGATGTGATGGTTAGAGCATGCATAAAATAGACACATATTCAAGGCAATCCCCCCAGCTAGATGAGTATAAAGCAAATGCACACACCAAGACATACAAGGTAACCGCTATAAAAGAAAACGCTGAGGACCCAAACCGCTAAGATAAACAATCCACATAAAGCAAACCGCTATAAACAAACCGCTATAAACAAATCGCTATAAAGTTAACCGCTATTAGAATAACCGCTATTAGAATAACCGGCTATTAGAATAACCGTTGTTAGACTAACCGCTGTTAGACTAACCGCTGTTAAACTAACCGTTGTTAAACTAACCGCTGTTAAACTAACCGCTAATAAACTAACCGCTGCTAATCTAAACGCTGCTAATCTAACCGCTGCTAATCTAACCGCCAAGAATCTAATCCGCTAGAAAGTTAACCGCTATCAAGAACACATTTTAAGCAAACCGCTATCAAGAACACAAGTTAACCGCTATCAAGAACATCATATACGCAGACCTCATAGACACTATAATAAGATATACATAAAACATAGACGGCGATTAACCCAAGAAACACACATTATAAACACTAAGGCAATCAACAAAGATCACACAGATACTTCTAACATCCAACGACTAAACTTAAAACCCAAAACTGCTTAAACTATGAATTAAATGGATATGGGAGGAAGCATAGGCACAAGAAATGAGATCAGACAAGCAACAAAGAAACAATCCACGACATACCGTTAAAAGAAAGCAAACAAGGATGAAGCAAATCAAATACGAACGAGTGTGCAGCGGTTTTTTGAGAGGTGAGGTAGGTTTTTAGAGAGAGAGAGTATTGAAAAGTTATGCCAAACTAATCTAACCGCTGCCTATAAATATGCACATGAGAGCTTTAGAAACTTGTCAAACTAGGTCCTTCTATTTAAACAAACCGCTGCTTAAGTATTTAAAAATGGCAAAACAAGTCCTTCAGTTAAGCACACAACTAATTATGTATATTAAGCACATACACAAGGCAGGATCACGACAAGCAAGACAGTTATAAGCAAACATGAGCAACAGACAAGGCAAGATCCAAAACATCCTCTCCCCCTCAATCAATGACCTGATTAAAGAAATCAGAGTACGTTGATTGAAGACAGAGAAACACAAGTATACAGGAGGAATGAACACAGTTGGTAATTCCTGTAATAACAGAGAAAGTCCGAGTCCTAAGTAAAGATTCCCAGAAGTCATGGAAAGAAATGCATCAAGAATGAGATGTAAAATCTCCCAACATTGGAGATTTGTGTATCTTTGGCCTCCATGTTTTGTGCCTTTTTTTGTGGCAAAAGTAAGAGGTTCTTCCACTTGAGTATGGACAACCTGCATTATCACAAACTCGATTGCATGTATATGGGTTAGTTACAACAGTATCTAAACCCTTAGAGGTTTTCCGGTTGACCATGGGATTGCCATTAGTTATCTACTTACTGGTTGGTATCCACTTAAGTCCAATGAGCTTAAATATTCTACTGGTTGGAATCCACTTTAGGCAAGAACTAGAATTATTAAGCCTCTTAGGCACAGAAGATGACTTTTTATAAATCCTAGGCTTAATCAGTTGAAACTTAGCAGAGTTTTTCACTAAAGCAGGAGGCCACAAAAGAGGTTGTGAGCCTAAGATACCATCCTTATGCAGTTGTGCTCTTTTTCTAGCCCTTTCTAGATCACCGTACTTATACAGGTCATAAGAGTTTAGATTTTTTATGCTCGGTTTCGACACTGTTTTGGAACTGATCCTAGGGGAGCTGGGTGTAGGTGAAGGGGAATCACCTTGATGAAGTGTGACAGAGCTAGAAGCAGTATTATTAGGCAGCTTTTGAGTATTGACAAATTTAGTTAACACTTGTTCCACATCAACTTGGGAGGCAAACCGTGTTTTTGAAACTTTTGCTCTTTCAGACCTAAATGCACTAGGTTGTCTTGCAACAGATTGATTTCTATTACTTTGAAAGACTGGTTTCCCCAAGATTGATGGTTTTGTAAACTTAGTGTTTTCACTATTCACTGTTGATTTTCCAGGCTCATGATTAATAGATGTGACAGTGAAGCCTACTTCCTGAAGTTGTGCTTTGAATTTATCATATTTGTTAGTCCAAGAGTTTGTTTGTACTGCAGCCTTAGTACTCTTTTCTTTAAGAGACTCATTCAGGTTATTACATTTTATAATCAAAGACTCATTGTCCAACAGTAATTCAGCCATTTTAGACTCAAAATTTCTAGTTGCCATCTCACTACTGACAATTTTAGCTTTAAAATCATTACACATATCACTCAAATCCGTAATACGGTTTTTCAGATTTTTGATTTTCAAGTTCTTGGTTCCTAGCTGAGTTTTCAAATCATTAATCATAAAATATTCACGGAAATCAGGAAGTTCCGGATTGTTACATGGTTGATTATTTTGAAAACTTTCTTCCTTTTGTTGCATTGCGATTTCAAGAGAAATGCAATGTTTTTCAAGTTGCAAAAATCTTTTTGAAAGTTCGTTAAAAGTTTCTTTATCAACCATATCATTTGATTTGAAAACATCAGCCGTCAACACAGAACTTAACACTTTATCCCGTTCAGCATCGATCACTTTCTCCCCCTTTATGACTCATATTTGTTGAATTAGACATGGTATTGCTATCAGTCTTTTCCAGCAAATTTGTGTCATAAGTGAGTTTGATTTGATCAGTATGCTCCCGTTCATCAGAGAGCACATTATGTTGATCAACTAAGGGTACCTCCGCACTTGACCTTTGATTATTAACCGGTCTAGCATTCATGCCATGGGTGACAAGTGTCACTGAACTGGTGGTAGTGTCAATCTTAACATCTGATGATTCTTTACTCATCGTGACACTTAACCCATCATCCAATGCTTTACCCGAATCATCAATACCATCATATGACTGTACCAGGGATCCTTTCACTTTCTCGTCATCCAAGTGTCTGTGTTATGCTCTTTCCTCAATGAACGTTTTAACATCACCCATGAGCTGGATGAGTGTATCTCTGAACGTGTCAACCTCAATTCCCGTGTGTTTAGCAAAACAGCT
>LBNU01018792.1:1014-39351 GCA_014162995.1 Artemisia annua
GTAACCGAATGCACTATATTCGAGAAGGTAGGAACTGGCAAATTCCTGCTAACTCGAGGGCCCCTATTACCTGCATCATATTTTTATGAGTAGGCGGACGCCATAAGATTCATATGATCTTATTGGTAGCATAACTCTGTTAACGTTTGGGTGTCATGAGGCTTAGAGCAATATCTTACACTTCGGTGCTATGACTTTATTACTATTTGACTTGTGTTCAAACTATTATAACTTAAACGCTATGGATTCACTCAACCTTTGTGTTGACTTTTTAGCATGTTTTATCTCAGGAAACTAAATAGCCTCATGGCACGGAGTGGAGCAAGACATCATATTGAATATCGCCCTAAAATGTTATCATTCTTTTAAAAATAATTTCTTCATGTATTCCTAAAACTTATTGAGACCTGTATCGTTTACTTTAAATTTATGATCATGAATGATAACAAATTTTCCAAAACAACTCTTTTAAGTTGTTTTCTATGATTATGACTATGATACTGAAATGTAATATCCCGATTAGACTTCCGCTGCTTCATTTCGATTTTCGGGGTGTTACAGTACTCAACCTGATTCTGTGAATATTAAAATTACTGCTTGCTTGTCTCAACATGACTGGCACTGCAGGCTTGGTCACCCTGCAGAACCAGTCCTAAATGTCTTAAAAGATACTTTGAAATTTGATCCTAAACAAGAACCTGTGGTTTGTGAAGTCTGTCATAGAGCCAAACAAACCAGAAAACCTTTTCCACTTAGTGACCACATCACTAGTGCATTAGGTGACCTGGTTCATTTAGATCTATGGGGGCCATATAAAGTTCCTAGTTCTGAAGGCTTTAAGTATTTTTTGACCATTGTGGATGACTACACTAGAGCTGTTTGGGTGTATCTCATTAAAACCAAGGATGAAGTACCTCATTATATTAATGTGTTTTACAATCTGCTTGAAAATCAGTTCAATAAAAGAATTAAAGTTTTTAGAAGTGATAATGGGACTGAATTTCTAAATCAAACTGTTACCAAATTGTGTGTTGATAAAGGGATCAGCCATCAGACCTCTTGTGCTTATACTCCACAGCAAAATGGCATTGCTNCCTTCTGTTTCAGGGGGAATTCCTCTTAGATTTTGGACTGAATGTATTCTTACTGCTACGTTTCTTATTAACAGATTACCTTCTTCAGTCCTTAATGGGAAATCTCCATTTGAAATGATATATAATAAAAAACCTGCTCTCTCTGATTTACGCATGTTTGGCTGCTTATGTTTTGCTACTATTGTTAACAACAATGATAAAATGAGTAGTAGATCTGAGAAATGTGTTATGATGGGGTATTCTAATTCAAAAAAGGGATATAGATTATATAGTCTTGATAAACATCAGTTCATTTTTTCAAGGGATGTAAAGTTCTTTGAAAATATATTTCCCTTCAAAGAGTCGGTCTCAAATACTGATGCTTCAGAAAATGTTTTGCAAGTCTTGAATCATGTGAAATTTTTTGATGTTGAAACCCCTGAACTGCCCAATGATGAAGAGAGAGTAGACCATAAGCTGAATAGTGACCCTGTGTCACAAAGTGAAGGCGACTACTCTCCTATGTCTAGCGGAATCCATGTCACTAATCAAAACAGTGACAATGACTCTGCCGATAAGGATGAGATGGTTGCTACACTTGAAGAAAATCAAATTTCTGAGGGCAATTTGAACCATGCTTCAAATCCTTCGGTTCAGGGTGAAGTTCCTTTGAGAAGGTCTTCTAGACCCTCTGTGTTTCAAAAAATTACAATGATTTTATCGTTGACTCTAAAGTCAAATACGGTCTTGAAAAATATGTCAACTACTCCAATCTTGACTCTGCTAATTATTGTTTTACCACCCAACTTAATAAATTAAGTGAACCAAAGTCTTTCTTTGAAGCTTCTAAATACCCCTATTGGATTAATGCTATGAATGATGAAATAGAAGCTTTAAATAAAAATGATACGTATGAAATATGTGAGTTACCTCCTGGTAGAAAGGCTATAGGTAATAAGTGGGTTTGGAAAATTAAGTTTCAGTCTAATGGAGAAGTTTAAAGATATAAAGCTAGACTCGTTGTCAAAGGTTGCAACCAAAAGGAGGGGGTTGATTTTGATGAAACCTTCGCTCCTATTGTGAAAATGGTCACTATTAGATGTATTCTTGTAGTTGCTATTCAAAATAGTTGGCCTATTTTTCAGCTTGATGTTAACAATGCTTTTCTTTATGGTGATCTTGAAGAAACTGTTTATATGAAATTGCCTGAGGGTTACTTTGATAAAGATGATACAAGAGTTTGTAGACTTAAGAAGTCTTTATATGGTTTAAAACAAGCTCCTAGGCAATGGAATGCTAAATTAACTGCTACTCTCATTGAAAATGGTTTTAGTCAAAGTAAATCTGACTATTCTCTCTTTACTAAGTCTGATAATTGTGTGTTTCTTGCTTTGCTGGTTTATGTTGATGATATTATCATTACTGGCAATAGTGTTACTGAGATTGAAAGGTTTAAAGCTTTTCTTAATTCAAAATTCATGATCAAGGACTTAGGGAAGTTGAAATATTTTCTTGGGATAGAGGTTAATGATATTGAGAATGGTATTTGTTTAAACCAAAGAAAATAATACTGTCTTGATTTACTGTCTGAGTTAGGCATGCTTGCTTGCAAACCTGCTAAAACTCCTTTACAATCTAAACTTGTTTTAACTAATGAGCCCACTTGTGATGATCCAATTCTTGATAACATCACTGATTAACAAAAACTTATGGGCAAACTGATTTACCTGACACATACAAGACCTGATATCTCTTATGCTGTCCATTGTCTAAGTCAATTTATGCATTGTCCTCTTAAGTCTCATCTCAGAATTGCTTTCAAGATCCTGAGATATCTCAAAGGTTCTCCAGGTATGGGTATTCAGATTAACAAAGAATCAGGTATGTCTCTTGAAGCTTACTCTGATGTTGACTGGGCAAAATGTATAATTACCAGGAGATCTGTAACTGGTTATTGTGTTTTCTTGAATAACAATCTTGTTTCTTGGAAAAGCAAGAAACAATCTACTCTTTCTAAATCCTCAACTGAAGCAGAGTATAGAGCTCTTGCTTCAGTAACCAGTGAAGTAATTTGGATTTTAAAAATTTTAAAGGATTTAAATCTTGAAAACTTTCTTCCTGTCCCACTTTACTGTGACAGTAGTTCTGCAATCAAAATTACAGCCAACCCTGTGTTTCATGAAAGAAATAAACACCTTAAAATTGATTTGCACTTTGTTAGGGAAAATTTTTTGAAAGGTTTGGTCAAAACTGTTAAGGTGGATTCTGCAAATCAAATTGCAGATATCCTTACCAAAGGGTTGGATACAGATCAACACAAAAATTTGGTTAAAAAACTTGGGCTTATTGACATCTACCAGATATCAGGTGAAGGGGGGATGTTGGAAAAAAGGACTCATTTGATATCTGGTGATAACCACAAGGACTAACTTGGTATCTTTGTTTTTCAGTTTTAGTCCTCTTTGGACATTCCTAGAGTTTTGATAAACTTTGAAGGGTGACTTTGGGCCTTTGATCAAAGATATATGGCAAGTGCATAAAAGAGAAAGACACGGAAGGACTTGGGTCCTATTATTTTCTGGATATACTCTCGTTAGGGTTGTCATATTATGAGATGGTGTTGTTTTTCTTTGCTCTAGCGTTTCCGTGTCTCTTTGCTGGAAAATGACCTTTGATTGATCTCTTCTATATATTTAGATCTACTCTCTCATTTGTATCTATCCAGAAAAACACATTATTCACTATCTTATGTTCTGGTGTTATACTTGATTGAGATCAAGCTTTTGTACCCTGTTTGAGAACAGTTTGGTTTGTAATCTTTGAGTTTTCATTAATAAAATCGTTTGGTTTATATTTTTCTACAATGTTCAACCACAATCTCAAAGAAAAAGAGTTGTCTGCTGTAAACATCCCTAACATGTCCACTGAAGCTTGTCAAGCTTTTCTTAGCTACATATATTCTAACAACATGCAATACGAGAATTTTCTCACCCACATATTTGACCTTCTTATAGCTGCTGATAAGTATGATGTTACTGATGAGTGCTCAAACACTCATCATTTTTGGTCAAATCTGAACTGCAAAACATCTGAAAACACTCAAAAGTGCATCAAAATGCATAAAATATCCAAGGATCGTGTTTTGTATGTTTCAAATGCAAAATGTTTAAAAACAGATGAAAAACGAGCAAAGTTTGCAGAATTGGCAGTTTCAGTCCCCCAACTTTCAAAGATTGGCAAAAATAGTCCCTGGAATTTAAAAATATGGAGTTTTATCATTCAAGGTCCCTGAAATGTTTTAAATTGTCAAAATTGGTCCTTGAATGAATTTTTGGGCAAATGTCAGAAAAGGTCCCTGAACTTTTGGAAAATTACAAAAATGGTCCTTGGGTGTTTAAAAGTGGAAAATTGCATAAATGGTCTTTGTGTTAATGAAGTTTGGCATGATTGGTCCTTGTGAGTACTTTGGAAAAGTTACATTTTCAGTCCCTCAACAATGGTGAATTTACAAAAGTGGTCCTTGTACTTCATAAAACCAAACGGACCCCTTTTTATTCATGACCCAACAAATAAACAACCCAAAAGCCCAAAAACTCTAACACTACACCCCTGGCCCACTTTCTTTTTATTAAAACCCGGGCCAACACCCAAAAATAATAAACACCCCGTTTATTACTTCCCCCCTAGTCAAACCACACAGTCAAACCTCTTTCCTCCTCCCCACGTGCCTGGTACTCTCCACTGTACACCTCCATCCTTCCACCTCAACTTCACCATAACATGTTCCCTCAGCCTCCACAAGGTCCAAGAAACATTTATTGCTTCTCTAACCTAACACTCAAGAACTTTTTGGGCAGTTATACTTTTTGGCGCCAAATTGCTCAAACGGTCAAGATTAAATTCCTTTCATCCTATGGTCCATATTGCTGCTGGGAAAAGACAAAGAGCACCTCCTAAACCCTAATTTGAGGATATAATAAGAGGAAAGAGAAGCAATGAGCTTAGAGAGTAGTTTTTTTAGGTTTTCATGTCGTTTTTATTAATTATCCAAGCATAGTTGTAATTTTTAGCTTTCAAAAGCAGAACTCAGTTCTATCAGTGTATTGTTAATGATTTCTAATATATAATCTAAGTTTTTCAGTTATAAGTTAGAATTTGCAATTTCCTATTGAAATTCTCATATACCTTAAGAATTGCTAAAAGTTGTTGTTTATTGCTTCCTTGCACTTAATTCAGCCTAATTATAAGCTTTTAGAAGTTTTTAAACTATAAAATACAGTTTAGTTATAAGAATTCAAAAATCACTCAAAAATAAAAAAAAAAATATACAAAAAGAAGATGAAGAAGGCAAGGAGCACTGTGTATTAAGGATGGCAGTGGGTTAGTGCTTATTGGTAAGCTATAGGTGTGTTTTGGTCCTTGGTTCTGAGTTCTAAGCTGGAAAGCTCCTTGTAAGCTCAAAAACTCTATTTTTGTAGTTCACTGTAGCATATCTTAATACTGATTATCTTTTTGCTTTTTGAGCTTATCTAGTGATAATTTGTGATAATATTGCTTATGATTGCCTATTTTCTCTTGGGATTTGATTGTTACTCAGTTTATCTATTTTACTGTCAAATTAAGCATAGTAGTAATCTTAAGTATTTGTGGTTGTTTGTGGTATTTATCTGCTCATTTTAGCTTTTTATATCATTTTATGAGCTTATGTTTCAATGTCATGGTCTTAATATCTCACTAGCTAAAAAATCAAAAGTCAGTTTTACATAAAGGGGTGTTTGGATTTGAGGTGTTCAGTATGTTTAAGTTTGTTTCAGCAGTGGTTTTTGGTTGTTTCCTGTCACACTAGGTTCTATTAGGCTAATTAAAGCATAAAATCCAGTAGCTAAATAGAAAAAGTCAAAATTTCTCTTTCAAACCTCACCACAGTTTCACTGATAAAATTTGTGTGTTCATAATTGGTCATTTCAGTTCATAAGAGGTAGTTATCACTTATTTTAGCTTCCTCACAGTTTAATATGTAATATTAAGTAGCTTAGGATCAATCAAAATCCAAGAAAGTCAACTTGGTTCAAAATCACAAAAGTCAAAAGTCTTAACTGATGAAAATGGAACAGATTTCAAAAGCTTTTGTAGTGCTCAATTCTGGTTGGAAGTAGATAAAATTTGTTGTTTTGTAAACTTTGGCAGCTTTTTTATCATTATCAAGAAGAAAAGTTAGCTTTGGAATTCAATTGCTTGCTCAAAATTGATTCCCAAGTTGAGTGTGTGACCTGTTGATTGCCCTGCACCACCCAGCCTTCCAGTTTGACCCATTTTCTCTCAGGCCATAACTTGGTCAATAATTGGTCATTTCTCTTGCAACTTGGTGTTTTGTGTAGCCACTTAGGTTGTTTTGCTAGCTGTGCCCTTGGTTTGCTTTATTTGCTTTTTAATCTGTTTATTTTGTACCTCATAATTTGCCCCTTGGCCA
Source organism: Artemisia annua (assembly GCA_014162995.1). NCBI lineage: Eukaryota > Viridiplantae > Streptophyta > Magnoliopsida > Asterales > Asteraceae > Artemisia > Artemisia annua. The sequence goes on from LBNU01018792.1 coordinate 7,558, forward strand.
CTGTTATTTCTGTAAGAAACTCAGTTTACTGAGTTTGTTAGTTTCATGTTCCTCTTTGATTCTAGTTCTCAGTATTGTTGTTATTTGTTTGTTGTGATTGCCTAAGCCTTTATGTGCTTGTGCTTAGTTTTAGCTTATTTGCTTAATTGTTGTAACTGCTTATTGCAATATCTCACTTGAACTCTACAATTCCATCACTGTTACCCCTTTGAGCTACCACAAGCTTGTGTTAGTTGATTATTGTGTTCATTCTAGTTCATTTGGCTCTCTTTGGGTCTTTTCTTAGCTTGTGCACCTGTGGTTCTTGTTTGGTAGCTTTTGAGTTAGCTTTCACCATTCATTGACTCAACTGAATGGATTATCCATTTCAGTGAGTTGAGCCTAGTTCACAAACTCTTTACATGTTCCCTAGTTGAGTTTAGCCTGAGATTATTGGTTTCTTGGGGAGTTAGTAGTACTAGCTTTCCACTTTCAAGCTTATTTGAGTCCTTAGGGCTTGTTGCATAAGCCAAATTAGGCCTGCAACCCCATCCTTGGACTTGTTTGGACTGCAACTCTTGGAATTGCTTATTCCCATCTCCTAGATTTTCCACTGTGTTTTTCCAGTTGTTTAAGCTTATTTTGGGTGCATATCATTAGGTTGTAACTTGTTTTACCTCTGTTTCTCATTGTATAAGTTTATTAATAGCTTTTGTTTCATCAAAAAGCTCACTGAGCTCACTGTCATAAACATAAGCTTGCAATAAGCTCATGTTTAAGTTCCAAAATTATTGTTTTCACAAAAGTTGTTTGTTTTTAGGGTATAATTAAGTTTCAAAAAGAAAAATCCAAAAATCATCACTTTTACTTTTAGTGATAGCTTCTATTTAATAGAATTTATCTTTTTAATTTATTTTCTATTTTTTTTATTAAATACTTAGTAGTTTTTATATTTTTTCTAGGTTTCTGTTAGTCTTAAGTATGTTTAGAAAAATTTTCATAATTTTATCTTTTTATTTGGTAATTTTAGTAATTAAAAGTAGTTTAATTAGTTTTAATTGAAAAATCAAAAAGAAAATCATTTAGTGTTTAATTTTAATCTCTAGCTTCTTTTTATATTTTTTCTAGCTTTTATTAATTATATAGGATTTTTAGAAAATAGTTTTCTCATTGTTACTGTTCATTTGCTATTTTTCTTAATTAATTTAGTTTAATTAGTTTTTAATTGATAATCAAGTAAATTAAATCTAAAATAGTTTATATATAAAGTTTAGGAACTTTTTATAATTTTGTAGGACTTCTGTAATTGTTAAATAGTTTTAGAAAAAGTTTGGTAATTTTATAAATTAGTTTAGTATTTATTTTAATTTAAATTAGCTTAATTAGTAATTAGTAATTAATTAATATTAAATAATTAAAAGTTTAAAAAAATATTTTTCTTTTACTTAAAATTTTCTTTTATCATTTAAATTGTAAAAATATGTTTTTCATCATCTAGGTGTTTGTAGATTTCTATTTTCACTTTTATTTTCGTACGTAGACGTTTAATTAAACGTAAACGTACATTTTTAGATTTGTAAACGTTTACATATTTCCAGTAATCGTTTGTAGTGTTTGTTTATCATTTTCATTCATAATCTCGTAGTTTAATTTCAATTAATCTCTCTTTCCAATCATCGTTTCATAATCACTTGATCTCATTATCGTTTTCGACACAATTCACACCTCGTCGGGATTTAAACGACCCGAGGAATTCCTATACTCTCCTTGGTGCATTGAGCCTTTTCTAGTTTGACTTTTGTTGACCAAATACTTGGTTGACTTTAGTTGACTGTTTCTGGGCCAATCAGTTACTGATCTGAAAGATGCGTGTCAAGAAAGCTTAATAGAAGATATTGACTCGGAGAACGTGCTGGAGAGGTTACAAACTGCTTTTAGGTATAGTCTTCCGAGATTGAAGGTTTGCTGCATCAAGTATCTTGTGAAGTTTGGTAAGATTTTCGACATAAAAAAAGAATTCAACGCCTTCGTACAATCTGCTAACAGGGAACTGGTGAGTGAAGTCGTTGACGAAATCATTTCTGCCTTGAACGGTGTCTAAGAATCGATTGTTATATCAACCAAGTCATGAAATGGGTTTTGCTACTAGATCCATTTTTTGACTGGCTTGTTGGACCAAATTATGGTTGAAATGTAATCCTTTTTTGTGTACATGTTTCTGCCAAACTAATTCTTCTGGTTATAGTTATATAAATATGTCATTAGCTAATTTGATGAGTGAATTGATCATTGAAAAAGCTTAGGATCAGGCATGATGAATCGATGATGTCTAATTCCTCGCATTATATTGAATCTAGTACGTTTCGGCTATGGGATGCCTTGTGTAGATTATGTCAGGCAGTCCAGGAGAGGCTAATTTTTTGTTATTATATACTAGTTATAATACCCGTGCACGCACGGGTTTTTTCAGAAAAATTTATTATATAGTATTATCGTTTAAAAACAGAAAATCTTATGTATATTTTAAAAAGTTAGAGCATCAACATGTGCGAAACTAAGAAAAATAGTTAGCAGAAATCGTAAATATAACCGTGGCATCGACCTTGTATTGGATTTTTGAGCGTGTCTTCTTATAATGTTATTGGGCCAAAGGTTTTTTGATCACATGAGATTACACATAAATCAAATTTATTTTAAAATTTTTGTTTAATATATGGATATATAAGAATTTACCCGTGAAAATTATGCTATAAGTACAACTAATAAGTATGCATGAGTTTTTCATTATATATTAATATCAATTAATATTTTGTAAAAATTTTATTGGATGAAAGATTTAACTTTGTTTAGCTGACATAGATGTTAATGTTGAGGTTGATGTTGTTGTTTAACTTTAACTATTAATATCATGTTGTACAAAATGTGCGAGTTTAGTAGCACATAATGAGCGTTGATGAAGTTTTTTAAAAATCCGTATATAAACTTTAAATAATAAATAATAATTACATGAGTCGTTATAAGTACAATCGCGTATATTTATTTTCATATACTCGTACTTACAATTTGATATTTATATTACCGTTAATAATAATTTAACTGTATTTAATATTCAAACCCGTGTACGTATAGATTAAACTTTTAAATAAGATGACATGAGTTCTTATTTATATTTAACGTACATAGTAAAAAGATATTTTAATAGATGAAAGTTTAAAACTAATATTTATTTTAAAAGTATTTAACGTATATTAAAAGTAATTCGTACATTTATAAAATTTTGTAAGTTTAATAGATGAAGGTCTTAAACCAATACTAATACTCATGTAATTGTAAACAAAGTTCATATTATAAAGTGTAGGGGGTATAAAGTGTAAGGAGTTATTTGTTTATTAACTAAAGTTATCAAAAAACATGGAAATTTATAATTTTACACTTAACTCCATATAATATATTTAAAATTCAACCACTAATGTTTTATTAATTACCTCCTATTTTTTAAGTTTTTATTTTCATAAATTTGACACATATATTTTTATCTGTTTTTTTTTCTCAATCAAATTCTCCACCAAATTTATTAAAGTTTGACCAAAATTAATTCAATTTTGACTTTTTATTAGCCAATCATATAGCTCGATTTCGCCTATGTGTCAAAATCGAGCATTCCTATTAGTCTAATTTTTTTTCACTAAGATTGTTTTGTTAAAAAAACTCCGAAATGATGTAATTCTATTATGCCTCTTAACATGAGTTTAATCAACTTTGTTATAGGTAGAGCAGGCAGAAAACAGATAAAAAGTAGGACAGAATCACAGAATATACAAAACCTCTTAAACTATTTGATTCAAGATTGAATTGTAATTAATCTTCGATAACTTTGTGATCATATGTTGACACCCAAAAGTGTTTCGGGTCAACCTACCCACACCCATTTCAACCAGTGCAAACTTTACCCGTTTGACTAGAATACAAACTTATCTACCAGACTACCACCCCCACCTTCACAATTTTCACACCTTTACACAATCAAGTTAAAAGAATGTTTACCTGATTGATAAAAATTTGCAGTGGAATGTATTTTAAACTCATGGCACTACATTATTTAGCATCTCCATTGAATGCTATTATGCATGTTACAAGTGTACTAGTGCAATGCCAAATCAGATATTTGATTGTAGTCGTCTACAAAGTGTAATGTAACGTAAGAAAAAATAATAATCGGCGAGGCTGCAAGATAAGGAAATGCAATGTATGTGAGGTCACGTGAGAAGGTCGGTGAGGCTGCATGGCAAGCAGTGACGGATCTAGGATTTTGGACCGTGTGTGGCACGACTTTCGGCTTCGCTTCGCAATTGGCTAGTTCTTTGGCGTAAATATATGTGTTTCTTGAGGTTTCCATTATCGATCTCGGTTATTCAGTCACAAACAAAATATCTTTTAAGTCGCTATAAAGCTGGGCATTTAAAAGCCATTAAGTTTTCTAAAGTTAATACATGCTTATTTCGTTTGAAAATGAGCCATTAAGTTTTCTAAAGTATCCGTAAAGTTCAAGACGTTAGTTATAGCAAGAGGCAATGTTGTGATTCATAATTTATTTACATTACCAAACTAACATATAATATCCACAATGGTATTTAGAAAAATACGTAGTTTTGTTTTTTAAGAATACGTGTGTTGTTTTGTCATCTTATATACTAAAAGACTAAGTAGTCTTATAAATGTAAAGGGGTCATAATAAATGTCTCATGAATTGATAGTGATATGTGGAGGCTTCATGTGTAAGTACCTTGGTTTAAGTTTCATGCTTAAGTGGTAAGTACATATGACCTATACATTTAGTGTAAACCTCATAGAATGCAAACCAAAAATGCCATGAATGCATAAATTAAATACACCAATTAGTGGTTAGTCTTTTTACCTTCCCGTCCATGAGTTACAAATATTTTATCAACTATATAATGTGTCAAAAATCACACACAACAAACCATAACTTCCTCCACACCGCATGCACATTGGGCTACAACTTATTATGGTGGTAAAGTAAGCATCATATCGTCTTACTTATTTAGCATATTGATTTATATTGTTTTATGTAAATTTCACGTGCGTTTTGTGTGTGTAACAATGTAGGACATAAAGATGGTGCTTAGGAGGTTTGGTAGTAACATCATCTTCTCTAATGGTTTAAGAGATCCTACACATCGTTGTCTTATCAATTAAGTGGAACATGCACAAACATTTTCACTTTGATCGAAAATGCAATATCTTGATTAACTATATTTAAGTTACTAATGATCAACTATATCTAATTGTTTTTTGCAGCGCGTCAAGAAGCATTAAAGAAAGAGATCGAGAAGTCACAAAAATTGTATCAAGAACAAAACATGCAAAAGGCCAATGAACAACAACGACAAAGACAACAACAACAACAAGAACAATAACAACAACGACAAAGACAACAACAACAAGAACAACACCACGGCCACCGGTGGAATGAATACTTAGCATTCATATTAACAGTACGTTACAAATTAAACATGCAATATTTTACTTCATGTAATACCGATAAACAAGCTAATACTATTGATTCGTTAGCATGAAGTTTATTGAAAATAATGTGACGAGCATTCAATTTTTAGTCAATAATTATTACTACACTTTGTTGGTGCATTTTAATATTTTTGCTCTTAATGTAGTTTTTTTGTCTTGTGGTGTGCTAATGTCACTTTCTTAAATGTCTTGAAATATTGCGTGACTTTGATATTTGATATGACCGTGTAAATTATGTCGATGTTACATATTGAAAATGGTAGTATATAATAAAAATATCTTCACACTATCATCTTAACAATGAGAATCTTCTAAATCGAAGAAGTATGTAAAGGAGAAGAAAACTGTATTTAGTTAAATGTCGGGTCTATTGATTGATTGGAGCAGGTTTATGATTCGGACTTGGGTCATTGGATATGATTTTTTATTATACGAGTATAATTTATACTATTGAATATGCTAATTACTTTAATGTTTTATGTTTTTTAGTTTTGTTAAAAAGGAAATTTGTTTTATAGTTGGGTTTTAATAATGTAATTTATTTGAACAACGAAGTCCGCCTTTCACAAAAAATGAGAGTTTCAAATATGAACAAAAAATGAGTCCCGAACATTACGAAAAAAAACAATTATATCCAACATGTGTGCATTGCATGGGTCCTGAGACAGTCCAAACCTGTGTGCATCGAACGTGGATAAATATAAAAGGTTCCAACATTAATGTCATCGCTTCATATTTAAAATAATTTGTGTAACTTATACATAATAAAAAATTACATGTGAAGAGACTCTTTTCAATGTAACATCTTGAAAAAAGTTTCTTCACATATACTCTTTTAAAGTCAATAAACTATTTTAAATGTGTGTCATGCTTAGAAATGTGATACCATAACAACTTAGATATATAATGATGAAAATAAGTGCCGAAGATTACGCTATACAGCCCATGTGCAACTCAATAAAGTATTTTAAATACGAATAAAACTTAGCAAATGTGGGGCACCATGACAACTTAAATATAAAATGACGAAAATAAATGCCGAATATTACACTATGAAAACTTCTATACAGCCCATGTGCATCGCACGTATTTTAAATCTATGAACACTTCTATACAACACATGTGCATAATTCAAAGAAAAATTTTCAAATATAACAAAATAAAACCTTGCACTTTACATTTTAGGTAAAAAAAAGCCCATGACATATACAAGTTCAAAGTATCAAATAAAAAAGCCTAAATAAGTACCTAATGTAACACGTAAATAAACTATTTTAGAAAAGGTGTGCTACCATAACAACTTATATAATAGTAAAAATAAGGGTCGAATAATATACTATGAACACTTACATACAGCCCCGTTGCAACGCACGGGTCTTCATTACTAGTTTACAACAAATAATTGGGAGCCACACATTTAAGTATTTAACATAAGGGCTGGACATGTAAACTTACAAGACTATATGAACTAAAGTTGAATATCATGGGGCTTGTGGTCCAATGGGTAAAGCTTATTCAGTTAAGCGAGCCCGGGTGAGAGTAGTACCGGTTTGGGTAACCGACCGGAAAGTCCTCACTTGGGGGCCACAAGCTCTAATGATATTAGGCAATGAAGAGGAGAGCCTGTGAGCCATTTATAATCCCCACTGCATCAACGTGGACCCGGTTCAGACAACATAGTCTGGGTATGTCGTGGATGAGGGTCTGCCAATGTGGCGGGTGCGACTCTAAACCAAAAAATTTAAAGTCGCCTTCCAAAAAAAACTAAAGTTGAATATTACAAAAATTATAAGGTCATAAGAAAACGTCATTTGGTGGTCCACTAATAAATTGGGTCATCTTCCCTAGTCATGTTTCATCTTCCCATTTCGAAACCAAGCTCCAATTAAATTTTAAATACCATCTTCCCTGTCATCTTCCATCTTCTTTTCTTCCTTCATTTTTTCCTCTCATTCTTGTGCACTCCTCCAACCTACGTGTAGCACTATTGAAAAATCAATAAATTTTATAAAAATATTACATTCACTTGGCTTAAATTAAATCGTATGTGGCACGTGCCACACGTGGATCACATATAGCTCCGCCCCTGATGGCAAGATGTATAAGCTAACATCCCCTCAAGGCCAAGCTCGGAGGGCAGTTACGTGAAGCTTGGAATGTAAATAACCAAAATGGGTATGAGACAACCCTTGATCAAAACATCTGCAAGCCATAACGACCCGGTAACGCAACAACCAACACCAAATCCGTCACAAACTATAGGTCGATCAATCTACAAATGCATGCTTCATCCTTTAACGAAACAAGATTGGTGGCAAGTTGTTGTTACACCAACATGTTGGTGGACATAACCTCCAGCTAAAAAATCTCTGCCTGCACCGGAAGTGAAGAACAAGATTGACTTTTCAGGGGCACATTTTAATCCTTAATTCGTGCAACATATAGGTAGATCCCTTACTCTATAGTAGTGGAGCAAAACATTTATTTATTTATTTTTTTGAACGGCAGATAAAAAACATTTATTTGACTTGAGAAGCACATATTATATTATTATTATTATTATTATTATTATTATTATTATTATTATTATTATTATTATTATTATTTGAACAATTATGGTTTAAGCCAAAAGAACAATATAAAACTTATATTTGCCATAGAACTATTGAACAATTCCTAACCACTCATTTTTTTTTTTTATCAAAATAAAAAAATAAATTTTCACATTTTTTTTAAAATTAAATATCTCGCAAACCGTAAATTGTTACGCGAAAAAAAATACAATCGCGACGAGAATTAAATTATCTTTCTATAAACATGCATTGTTATATACTTTCGACAATTTTTTTTTTCAAAATTTTCCGCCCAGAAAAATCATATATGATTTGTAAAAATCATATGTGATTCGTTAAAATCAAATCTTTCGTTAAGTCAAATTATATGTGATTTTTTCGAATCATATTTGATTTTTACAAATCACATATGATTCGTAAGAATCATATGTGATTTGTAAAAATCAAATCATATGTGATTTTTACGAATCATATATGATTTTTCTGGGTGGAAATTTTTTCAAAAAAAAGTTCTTCGAAAAAAAAAAGTTTGTCGAAAGTATATAAAAATGCATATCTATGGAAAGATGATTTAATTCTCTTCGTGATGGTATTTTTTTGTAGCTTGAAGATTTACCGCTTGCGGCGGAGCTGCTTGCAGTGGAGCTGCTTGGATTCGATATATGCATTTTCTGAGTGACATAAAAATCATACATTACTCAAATGCACTGCAGTGTTTTGGCTCATTTTATTCAAAATCTAACATTTTTTTTATTGATATAATGAATATGCTGAATATTGATTAGATAATTGATAAATAAAGTTTATTTTATAAAAAAAATGTAATAAGTAAAAGTTTAAGTTTTTGTAACGTGTTACATAATTTGGGCATGTGTTTTTAATTTTATTATTAGATTTGTTTTTGAATGAAATGTTTAAAGTTTAAAGTTATTCAACATGTTATGGGTGTCGTTAAACTTTTGTTTTCTCTTTTTTTTTTCCGCAAAAAGCATATACTAAAGTTTAAAATTTTATATTGAAGTGTGTAAGTCAAAAGTATTGCAACATTCAGCTAATTTTGTTCGCAATTTAAATACTTTTTCAACAATATTTTTTTTATAAGGAAAACGGTAGATATTCGTTAGATATGTGATAAATGAACTTTGTTATTAAAAGGAACCGTAAAATATAAAAGTCTAGGGTAATTATTGTAACTTTTTTTTTCTTTTTTCTTTCCTATTAAATCTATGTTTAAACAAAGTTTAGATTAGTTTTTAAAATTATTTGATAGGTTAAGGGTGATTTTAAAAGTTTCTTAAAATTTCAAATATATATATAAAAGTTCAACACTTTTAATAAAATCGTACGCATGTCAAAAGTATATTAGTATTGATCTATTTTCGTTCGTAATCCCTAAAGATTTTTGGCGGTATATTTTTTATTAAAAAAATCGCTAATATTGGTTAGAATTTGGTAAATAACTTTGTTATATTAAAAGGTCGTAAATAACAAAAATTTTAGGGTAGTTTTCGCAACTTGTTGCATAGTTTTGGGGATATTTTTTAATTTGTTTCTTTTTTAGTTGTTTTTTGCTTCGCATTGGGCTTTGTTAAATAGTTGTTCCGGGGCTTCGTATTTGGAAGTGTTAAACGACATCGTTCATCACCGTAATTGTATAATGAGGTGCTTGTTAAAGCTTATAGATGGCTTGAAATTTTATTTGATTTCGGCTTATTTGTTATAATCCTTAATTTTTTTTTTGACTTATTATAAGACTTATACGCTTATATAATCTTATTGTATCATAATAAGCTTATACGTCTCAATATAAGGCAAAAAGTTAAAGCTTATAAAATATAAATCGAATTCAAATAAGATAAAATTTCACATGTAAACTTTAAATATAAAATATAAAATATAAAATATAAGTCACTTTAGTATGAATTTTTTTATTGTAGTAAATTTACAAGAGATAAAAAAAATATTAAGAAAACTTTTAAAGAGTGGTTAATGTTTAAATTTTTGCAAGAGGGGAGACCAAAGTACAACATGCCACATCAAGATATACATGAAATTTCAAAGACGAAGAGAGCAAAGAACGCACATAGGATTGTTTGGAAAATTGGGCTTGAACTTAGGTCGGCAGGGTCGATGTTGGGGTCGAAATATTTTTCTCTAACTAACAAACTAATATAACTAAAACTTTAAATGATAGATTCTAATGATCACATACGCTGGGTTACAAACTTAATAATAATAATAATAATAATAATAATAATAATAATAATAATAATAATAATAATAATAATAATAAATTGTAAAAAATAAAAAACTTTGACAACTAATAAAAATTATTTGATAAAACCATTGTGCATGAAACCATGTCAAGTTTCTCTTAATTCTTTTACCATCTAAAGGTTGGAGGGTCATATTCCTATAGTTGAGTTATAGGTTTAAATGTTATAAGATAAATATCAAAACGATTGGGCATGTTGTACTAGCCGAGCACCCTTGGCTCCTCCGCTGTCTCCATCCCTGGGACTGGGGCTGGAGCTGAACATTTAGGGGTTAGAGTTGAAGCTGAAGCTTATATTATAACTAAAGGTGCGGCTTATATTTTTATAAAGTTATTTAACCAAATAGTTGAAGTTGAAGCTTATTAAAATAAAATCGAATAAATATACATCAAATTATATTCAGATATATTTTCAGCTTTTGCATAATAAACTACTATATTTTAAAAAGGATATGTTCCCTATTTTAAAAGATATTAAAGTAATTTGACTAATTATAAACCCCATAAACCCTTATTATATGCATGTGACAAAAATGCTTTTATAAGCCGACTTTTGTAAAACTCAAGCCCTATAAACCCTTATATATGCACATAAAATCATCATTCATACAACTAATGTGACTGCTTGCTTCTGATGACAAAGATGAATGAGAATGAGGCTATCACGCATGTGGTCGATATGACATCCCGACTAGCTCAATGGCGTATCGATAACTTCGATTCTACTTCCCGCCTTGAATCTCAGTCTTTTAAAATTGGAGACTGGGACTGGTATATCTTTTTTGTTTTTATATCAAATGTTTTAGTTTTCGTTTATTTTTAGTGATTTTTGCATTATCAAACTCTGTCTACTGAGTGTTCGATGACGGCCTTGGGTCTAGTGGTATATGAGAGTGCCAAAAGGTTGTGTGTTTTTTTGTTCCGGAGGAAAGGAGTTTATGAATAGCAAAACGCTCCTGAATAGGCGGGCTGATGCTTGTTTTCCACATACTATCCTCACAATTACTCGATTAGTTAAATGACCCTATCTATGATTGTAAAACATCTCTGTAATATGTTTATTCTTCTAGTTTCTTTCAAATAAAAAGCGTTGCCCGTATCACTCTTTTGCGTATGTACTTTTTTAGCAGAAGGTCTAATTTTATCTTAAGTTAATTAGTGATTTTTGGTTTTTTCTGTTGTTTGGAAATTGAAGGAATTTAGTCCTAAAAAAGAAGCTGAACTTTGTCATTAAACTCGTACCAGCATTGGTGTCAAGTGGCCATGATCCGCTTATTGCTTCCCTCAAGATGCGTGTAGTATCCTTGGTGGGAGGTCGCAAGACTTTGGCACGAGCAGGTAAGCTAAACAATATATATTGATTTGATAAATGGAGCTTCTTTCACTTTTGTTATTATAGGAGAAGTGTTTTCTAGTGTGAATGGAAGTTTAAATCTATATTATCTTCTCTATGATTTATATGCAGGAATCTGGAATCAGCAGGTTGATTATACCCAAGAAGGCCAAAAGTTTGTTTGGGTGCTTGAGGTTCCATTGACAAGGCGATTTATCATTGAGGTTGAATTTCTTGATCTCAAGACTGCATCTCCAAATGTAAGTTTCATCAAGGCATTTTCCTATTCAGGGTGATTTTGTATACATATTCTATATCTGGAAAATATGAGTCATTGTTTGTAAACCAAATTTGTGAGTTTAGCATTTAGCTTTGTTGCATGAGGACAAGTTCAAATTTCAAGTTCAAATTTCAAGTACATGATATAGACAAGAAGAGTCCAATATCATGTGTCGGTTAGCAAACTCTAAAGTTGAACATAGTTGATCAAAGTTTGTTATACATGGAAATCTGGTTTGAATTTCGGTTAATGGTATCATATTCACATTCATGATGTTCAAACTCTTTAAATTCTAAATCCAGTGGAAAGTCCACATACAAACATGCATATCCTTAAAATCTTTCTGTATTTTGTAGTAATAAACTAAAAACAGAATATTGTTATTATAGCAAATTACGATAATGATGCATGAGCACTGCATACGCCAAAGAGGCAAAGACTAGTGTTGGGGTTAGGAATATTTGGTTTTCTTCTGTATTCAGTTCCAAAAGATGTAAAAGCTCATTTTGCTGATGCAAGTGAATTTTTATTTTTGACTACAAATAGGGAGGCGAACCTCGTTCCGTTTGGAGTGAAGGGTTTACTGGTAACCAGAAAGCAAAAGCAGTGGCTGGATTTGGGAGATTGTTATCCGAAAGTATTCACACAGATATCGTTATCCATGCTTCTGATGGAAGCATTGGGGCTCACCGGGCAGTTCTTGCACCTCGTTCACTAGTCTTTGATAGCATGTTCACCCACAATCTCAAAGAAAAAGAGTTGTCTGCTGTAAACATCCCGGACATGTCCATTGAAGCTTGTCAAGCTTTTCTTAGCTACATATACTCTAACAATATGCAATACGAGGATTTTCTCACCCACAGACTTGACCTTCTTAGATCTGCTGACAAGTATGATGTTGCTGATCTGAAAGACGCGTGTGAAGAAAGCTTAATAAAAGATATTGGCTCAGAGAACGTGCTGGAGAGGCTACAAATTGCTTTTATGTATAGTCTTCCGAGGCTGAAGGTTTGCTGCATCAAGTATCTTGTGAAGTTTGGTAAGATTTTCGACATAGAAAAAGAATTCAATGCCTTTGTACAATCTGCTGATAGGGAACTGGTAAGTGAAGTTGTGGACAAAATCATTTCTGCGTGGAAAGGTGTTTAAGAATCGATTGTTATATCAACCAAGTCATGAAACTGGTTTTGCTAATTTTGGTTGAAAGGTATTCCTTTTGTGTACAGGTTTTAACGAAACTAATCATTCTTGTTATAGTTATATAAGTATGTCATTAGCTAATTTGATGAGTGACTTGATCATTGAAAGAGCTTTGGATCAGGCATGATGAATCAATGATGTCTGGTCCTCTGCATCATGTTGAATCTTGTATGTTTTGGCAAATGGGATGCCCTGTGTAGATTATGTGAGGCAGTCCGAGACAGACTAATGTTTCAATATTATATACTTGAAAGTCGAACTCCAAACGATTGGACATAATTATCATGCGCTTGCAAGTTTTCTTCAAAAACAGTTGTCATCAAAAAAAAAAAAAAAAAAGAAAGAAAAGAAAAAACCTAAGGCAAGGCTAGTTAGCCCATGCTTGTGGCGATATTTATTGAGGTGCTTTTTTCAATTTTGTGAGACAACCTTTCTGTTTTGATTTATTTATTGGCACAACTAAAGAACGAATGAAAAGAATTCTTGGTATTTTCTTCGTCTTTCATGGCAGAATATTTGTACTCTCTGACATTACAGTTATGAATTTCGACATGCTTTATCAAGTAGTACCTTTAAGATTTCAAATTCGTGCCCGAAGGTACCAATTCACTCAACTTTGAACCAGATTAGGTGTGCTTAAGAGGTCATCAGTGACTTGCGATGAAATAAGTTTTGGCCTTTCATAAGTTTCTAAACCCATTTTTAAGTATCTTGTATGAGATGAAGTCCGAGCTCGACTTGTTAGTAAAACTTTAGTCTTGCTAAGCATATTAGCCAATTATGACGGCTTATACAAAGCCTGTCCCTCTCATAAGACTCGGTTGAATACGCCAAGTATGTGGGCTTATACAAAGCTTGTCCCCCTCATAATACTTGTTTGATTAAGACATTTTTACAAGCTCTTAAGCGATACAAACCGAGCACTAACATTGTGAGCTCATAAAATTTGTTAGAAGTTCAAAGCAACTTGCTGAATACTTAAAGTAACTTGCTAAATGCTCAAATCATAACAAGTTATTGGTTCATTGCATAATATAACAGTGTCTTTTTCTTGATTCTACACAAGTTCAAAGTTCAATTATAAATGGAATGCATCCCATTATGCCTCTTTAACATGAGTTTAATCAACTTTTGTTATAGGCCAGGCAGAAAACCGATAAAAAGGACCGAATATAAGAACCTCCGAAAACAATTTTTTTTTCAAGATTGAATTGTAGACATGTTTTGACACCCAAAAGTGTTTCCGGTAAACCTACCCACACCCAGTTTAACCAGTGCAAAAGTTACCCGTTCGACTGGAATACAAACTGATCCACGACCCCCACCTTCCCAATTTTCACACCTCTACACAAAGAATGTTTACCTGATTGATAAAAATTCGCAGTGTAATGTATTTTAAACTCATGGCACTACATTATTTAGCATCTCCATTGAATGCTATTATGCATGTTACAAATGTACTAGTGCAACACCGAAAAAAAATCTTAACCCGATAACAATAATTTTATGTAAAATTTTCTCCTTGTGAGATATGATTTTATAATCTTAAAAGGAAGAAAATCAACAACAAACATGTTGGTTTCACAAGATGGTTGTCAGATAGAGCTTCACCGTCCGGGGAACTAGAATTTGGTACCAATATATCACTTAGTGAGGGCTTATTCCTCGCCTCCTCGGTACGAAGATCAAANAAACCGAGCGTGTAAGTTCTGGCTTAGCCTTCTTCTTGCCTCCCCTTGGAGGAGGTTGGTCAACGTTTCGTAATTTTTGGATACAAAATTTTTCAACGTCGACTCCTGAGTATCTTCTTCCAGCGCAATGATATTTTCTTCCAAAGCAGTCCCCCTATCTCGGTTAGGCGCGCCTGGCGGCACAGTGTTGTTCACTGTGGGTGCCGTTTGATGGGGAGTGTTGAAGAGATTACGCTGGAGGTCATCAGTATTTGGGACCACCGTGGTGGTTTAAGTCGTCTTTGCGGGTAACTCTACTGTTGGAAGAATTGGGGGTAGTCCCGGTTCCTGGTGACCAGGCGCACTGGTTGTTCCAGTGGTTTGCCTAGAGGTTAGGTCTTGATAGTTCTTCCTCTGGGGATCACCACGTGTCTTATCCAACGGCGGAGTCCGCTGATTTAAGTTTTTATGCTTCGTCATCCTAGTTCTTAGTGTAGGGTCCCACGGATGGCGCCACTTGTTGATACAAAAGTTGGGCGTTCCTTGTTTGGGTTCCTGTTCTCGTACCAATTAGATCTTAATGCTCTTGAGACCTGCGCACTAAGAAAGCAACAGACACCGTTAGGCTTATCGAGGGATTGTTTCCCCCGATTATCCTCCGGCGTGAGAGTAAGTAATCGATTTAGGGTTGTGAAGAGTTTTAGGGTTGTAAGTCGTACCTTAGACGAGAGCTATGATGCCCTATATATACACACGTAACCGATAAGGTTTCGTGCTCCTCACTCTTCGGCGTGTTCGCCGATATCGGATATTTGGTATATATCTCTTTAATAAGAGATATCACATATCCAATCCACAAACCGTCTAATTGATAGTCCAATTATTGTTATGGTAGCTCACTCGTGGTGGGCTTGGACGTTAGTAATGTTCACTAATCGGGTTCGTAACCCGAGTATGGACTATACGTCATCATACAACTTTGCATTATCGTGTTAATCAGTAAGTTAATTTTCTTTGCCATATCCAATAGTCATCTATCTAACATTGTTAACATGTGTTGGATCAGACAAGGTGGATGAGCACGAGCTGAATAAAACTTGCCATGCCCAGATATATATAAGGCTAGAAGCCTAGATAAAAAAGACGGGTTCATGGTGCACCAGTTATGCTATTAGTCCAACCCATATCATGTACTCGAAGAAGCTATTTAAGCACGTGAGAGTCAAATAGACACACCGTTAAAGCTTTAGACAAACTGGCATAATTCCGTCGCTAATTGAAAAAAAAAATAATAAAATAAAAAATAAAACATTTATGGGTGGTAATAGTTGGAAAGAATGCACAATGGTAGACGTTGTAGCATTTTTATGTGGGTGTTAATTCATCATCTCAAGGCAACGCAGTTCTTTTCTCACCACCCTAACAAAACTGTACCATCAATATCTCCAAATATATTGACCACCCTAAATTAATTACTGTATCATTTTAATGTGCATAATCTAACATTTTAATGTGCATTTACCTGTTCCTAAATTATCATTCTTGGAGTTTTGTTTTGTTTTTTTATTTTTTTATTATATATATATATATATATATATATATATATATATATATATATATATATATATATATATATATATATATATATATATATATATATATATATATATTTTGACCATTGTTTTTTAAGAATAATTTTAAAAAAATGAGTAGTTTTAGAAGTATTTAAAATAATATGTTATGTTTGAAAATAATGCCTTTTGACGCCACGTTGGATAAACTATTATTGTAATAAATTAAAAGTCATCCTCAATTACAAATTTCCATGGCTTATTCTATACCAATACTATATGTTACAAATTCATTGTACACCATAATGTATGTATAGAACAATCTGTGTATACTGTTCAGTAAGCATCTGGTTATCTTTTTTATTGTTGATGATTCATGTTACAAAATTTTAAGTTTCTAATGTTAACAAAGATATGGTGTAAATAATATAGATGTTAGTGAAATTAATCATGTAAATTATAGATATTTTGTTTTTTATGTTAAAAGAATCAGACACAGATCCTTGCAATGGATGACAAGTGCAAAAGAAAACATAAAATTTTCGGATTGGGCGACGTTCGATATCGGTTCGATGACCGTAGCATACAGAGTTGAGATCCATGAAGAACCCCTCCTTGCCATAGAACCAATCAACAAATCCTAACCATACAATCCAATTTGATCCAATGGCTTAGATTAAATCTAATATTTACACTTAAGGGGCAAAAAAGACAATTACATAATAATAAAAAAAAATCAATAACCTCATTCTTTCTCCAAAAAATATACGGCAAAAACACACACACACACAAAACCCCAATAACCGCCACCTTCACCACCGCAACCTTCACCGGAAAACCTTCATCACCACGGCCACCCTCATCGGAAAACCTTCATTACCGTCCACCACCTTCATCCATCGTCCACCACCTTTTACAAATCCGTCACATTCATCAAATCCGTCACCTTCATCCACCGTCCACCACCTCCAACCGTCATCCCCAACCGTCCACCACCTCCAATCGTCATCCCCAACCTTCGAAACATTCAATTCAGTCATCAAGCCATCGTTATGGAAAAAGAAATTTTACCTGAGATAATGGTGGAAGCTGATGTGGAAGAAGGTAAATCATATATGATTCTTCTGTGTTTATGTTTTTTTTGTTTTTATAGTAGAATCAGATATGATTCTTCTGTTTTTATAGATGAAACTGAGATGTTGCTGGATGCTGATGTGGAAGAAGAAAATATCGATGTTATTCAAGGTAAATCATATGTAATTCAGCTTATTTCTTTTGCTTTTTAAGCTTATTAACATATTCTGTTTTATCTGTAACAGAATCATATATGATTCTTGTAGAATCATATATGATTCTAATGAAAATCACTATATTTCAGCATTTGATTCTTTGTAATAACTATAAATAACTACTAGTATATTTTTACATGTTATTCTAGAAGAATCACATATGATTCTTTGTAATGTAAATAACTATATTTTTATAACAAAATCACATGTAATTTCGTAATAAAACAGAATCTGAGAACGTTATGGTGGATGATGAGGTTATGAATGAAGCTGAGATATTGGTGGATGCTGATGTGCAAGAAGAAAATATTGCTGTTATTCAAGGTAAATCATATGTGATTCAACTTATTAATAGATTCTGTTTTATCTGTAACAGAATCATATACGATTCTTGTGGAATCATATATGATTCTTTTAGAATCATATATGATTCTAATGAAAATCATATATTATTATTGGGAACACATTCTGTAAATCAAAAAAGAAAAAAGAATCATATATGATTCTTGTAGAATCATATATGATTCTTCATGTGAAATCATATATGATTCTAATGAAAATACTATATTTCAGCATCTGTGACGACACCAAGGCCGACTTTATATGCACATGAAGAAACTCCCGGGGGATCTGTTAATTGGGAACCTGTTGTTGATGATATTTATTTACCTGTTGAGGGGAAAAGGTTTGATACGATAGAGGAATGTTTTGAAATGTACGAAAAATATGCTGAAGTAGCAGGATTTGAAGTTAAAAAATCGGCGCAAAAAAATACAAGAAGTGGTTTGGTGAAAAGTAAGTATCTTATGTGTAATAGGCAAGGCATTCCAAAAGAGATAAATATAAACACATTGGATCTTGAAAACAGTGATAAGCAAGTAAGAAATACAAGACAACGGGTAACAGGTTGTATGGCGCGAATATGGATAACTTTTGATGATTTTTCTAGAAAATATATAGTAAAGAAATTCCATTCTAAGCACAATCATTTAATGATTCCGAAAGAGTATCAGCATCTTACAAAGAAACAAAGGAAGATGACTCAAGCAGAAAAGGTGTTCGTTGTGAAAGCTTCAAATATGAAACTTGGTGCGTCAAAGGCACACCGTTTGTTATGTGGCATTAAAGGTGGATATCAATATGTTCATGGCACCGGTAGTGATTTCAAAAATCACCAAAGGGATATAAATGTGTGCATAGGTGAAAGTGACGCACAAATGCTGATAGACAAAATGGAAAACCGAAAGAAATATGTACCGAACTTTACATTTCATTATAAGGTTGAAAAAAGTGAGTTGGTTGCACTGTTTTGGGCGGATGAAGTTGCCAAATGCAACTATAAGGAATTTGGAGATGTAGTGTCATTTGATGCAACATTCAGAACTAACAAGTAAGTAACTTTACATTTCATCATAAGAATCATTTATGATTATGTTAGAATCATATATGATTATCTGAGAATCATATATGATTCTCACAGAATAACATGTGAAACTTTTGCTTCTATTTTGAAATTTTTGTGTGAAATTTTTGATATTCAGGTATGACATGGTGTTTGTTCCATTTACCGGGATAGATAATCACAAAAAGAGTGTCACATTTGGTGCGGGAATGCTTCTAAAAGAAGATGAAAAAGCTTACACATGGCTACTGGAATCATTCATGAGGGCACATGGGAAACAACCAAAAATGACTGTAACGGATCAAGATGGAGCCATGAAGTTAGCAATTGAAGTTGTTCTTACTGAATCCAAACACAGATTATGCATGTGGCATATCACCCAAAAAATTCCAGCAAAGGTATTCTAAAAATGCAAATTACGATTTTTAGAATTATATGTAGCATATCAAGAAGTTAGCAATTGAATCATATGTGATTCTTTGTGAATCATATGTGATTCTTTCAGAATCACATGAATAACATTTTTTTTTTTTTTTTTACAGATTTGTAAAGATATCTATGATGAAACTGATTTCAAAGAGCGTTTAAACAAGATTGTGTGGAATATGTTCATGGAACCATTGAAATTTGAAGAAAAATGGAATAAATTGATTGAAGATTTTAAATTGCAAAACCACAAATGGATGAACAAGATGTTTAGACCTCGAGAAATGTGGATACCAGCGTATTTTATTGACTCACCATTGTTTGGTTTGATGAGAACTACTTCAAGGTCTGAGAGTGAAAATGCATTCTTCAGACATTTCACAAATCACGGGTCGACGTTGGTTCATTTCATGATGTGCTTCGAATCTGCAATGGAGAGACAAAGGTATCGGCAAGAACAAATGGACTTTAACACATTTGACTCAGCTCCAAAACTTTCTACACAGTTGAATATGGAACGCCATGCATCTGAAGTGTATACAAGATCAATATTTCAACTTGTTCAAAAGGAAATAAAGGAAGCTTGTTGGAATTGCACAATAGAAGAGTTTAGAACGGAAGAGGGCTGTGAGATGCTTAGGGTTAGAGATAGAAATGCGGCTGGTTATAGGACACTTTATAAAGAAAAAGGAAAAGAAGGAGTGCAGGAATGTGAAAAAGTGGTAGAATACAAGGTAAATTTACTTGCATATTATTAAATGTACTTTTAGCTGTTATTATTGTATATAAACAATCATATATGATTTCCATAAGAATCATATTTGATTCTCATAAGAATCATATATGATTTCCATGAAAATCATATATGATTCTCATGAAAATCATATATGATTCTCATGAAAATCATATATGATTCTCATGGAAATCATATATGATTCCAAAACTAAAAAAGTTCTAATTTTCTTCCCTTTCTTTTCTGTAATAAGGTTCTGCGTTCTCCTGAAGACGGGTCAGTGGAATGTACTTGTAGGCATTTTCTTCGATTCGGGTTCTTATGTCGACACGCATTTTGTGCTTTGAAGAACCGTGATGTTCAAATGATCCCGGAAAAGTACATTTTGAGGCGTTGGAGGAGAGATATAATACCACCTTCATTGAGAAGAAACACAAACAGGTATGGAGAAAAAAATATACCAATTGAGAAATTAACAAATGAGGCTACTTTCGTGCTAGACGAGTGTTTATATTTGTTGGGTAAAGATGAAGGAAAATTAGGAAAGTTTGTGGAACAATTGAAATCAATCAAGAAAGGAATTGAGGATGAAGCCCCTAAACCTCCTTCACGGAAAAAAGAAATTGAGAATGTGCTTGAGGATGTATATGCAGTTAAGAAACCTGAAAAACCAAAGGTCAAGAATCCATCCAAAGCTTCAACCAAAGGTTGGTCTAAAGAAGCACGTAGAAAGAGTGGAAGAGAAATAGCACTTGAAGAAACATCTAAGCGGAAAAGGAAATGTGGATTCTGTGGTGAGAAGACTAACAAGCACACCAAGATGACATGTCCATTGAATCCAAAGTATATTGCAAAACTTGCAAGAATTGCTGCTGCACAAAAGGATGAAACTGATGCAAGTGAACAAGCAACGAGAAATGTCGCAGTTGAACAAGCGACTAACGCTTCTTGAATATCAATTTCTTTAAATTTATTTCTATGTTTAATTCAACTATGTTTAATTTCTTGAAAATGCACTGTTGGAAAAGTGTTATGAGGATCTTAATTCAACTATGTTTAATTGATTTTTTTTGGAAAAGTGTTGGACAAGTGATTCTGAATATATGTGATTCTGAATATATGTGAGGACTAATATGTTTACTTTTAACACAGAATCATGTATGATTCACTCAGAATCATGTATGATTCACTCAGAATCATGTATGATTTACACAGAATTATGTATAAGATAAACTTGAAAATAAAAGATAAACTTAAAACATATACTACCCATCAGAACAATTAAAACATACATCAAAATACCATCACTTTACCATTTCATTACCAATCAGAACTTGTTCAATACTACCATCAGTTTACAAAATATACTACCATCAGATTTTACCAAAATACATCAGTTAACTACCATTAGTACACAATCCCTTAACGACATCTATTTATCATGTTTAAGCACATCTTTACGAACGACTTTTTCTGGATCACGATCGGCCCTGTTGCATTAACAATAATCGAGATCCTTTTTTGTTCTTCTATCTCCTGGAACTGGAAAGCCAAATCATACATATTTTGTGAATGCAAATTCAACTCATGCAACAGAATCTTGGTAGCAATTTTGAACCTCATTCGCCTCAACAACGAAACCTGCATATCTGATTCTTGACACAGACCTGCATCCCAATCTTTGACAGGTTCACCAACATAAGACTCCATATGAATCATTGCAAAAACTCCACAGTCAACATGGTTGTCGTTAGTCTTCCATTTTGGTTGTAGAACGCATCTAAAAATCATATGTGTATATGAAATGAGAAATTACCAATTCAATTTCTGCAAGAAACTTAGAGGCATCGACCTTTTTCAAATGAGCCGAAATCTCCGCTGAAAATATATCCCACTGCTCACCTTTACCAATAGTTCCTTGAACCATAGCTTCTGTCTGTATTAAACAAGAAGTTTAAAAATAAATATACTTATCAATAAAAGTAAATATATTACCAATAAAAATTAATACACTTACTATACAACCGGTTGGAAAAAAATGCCTTTTTGTTACTGCATCCTTTTTAGCCTTCTTTTTTGGTGATGGATTCTTTTTAGCAGATTCTTCGTAATTCAATATAGCTCCCCAAGCATCAACAACATTGTTATCGATCCACAAACTTGGTGCCAAAGTCTCCATGTTCAACCGTACAGCTGATACCTCATGGTCACCAGCACGAGTTTGAAAAACTATTTCCCTAAATAAAATTAAAAAAACAGAACAAAAAATTACAGATCATTACATATCATTCAGGCCATCACATACAATTCTTCAAAATAATATATGATTCACATGGAATCATATATGATTCACATGGAACCATATATGATTCACTCAGAATCATATATGATTCACTCAGAATCATATAGAATCATATATGATTCCATGTGAATCATATATGATCTATAGACAAACAAAATAAAAGTAAATTCTATAGAAAAACAAAATAAAAGTAAACTTACATCTTATCGCCCTGCATTGCAAACAAACTATTCCCCAACTCNTATATGATTCACATGGAACCATATATGATTCACTCAGAACCATATATGATTCACTCAGAATCATATAGAATCATATATGATTCCATGTGAATCATATATGATCTATAGACAAACAAAATAAAAGTAAATTCTATAGAAAAAAAATAAATAAAAGTAAACTTACATCTTATCGCCCTGCATTGCAAACAAACTATTCCCCAACTCAAACTCAATCCTCTTAAGTAGAGCAATAACTTTCGTCTGCTTATTCTCATATGGAGATGAGAGGTAAGAAGATGGCTTAGCGATTCTTTTCTTTGGAGATGAACGAGTAACCACTCGTTCAGGAGTCCGAGGACAATCAGTGTTAACCGGCTTTACAACCCGAGGCCAGTTCAGGAATTCATCCTGAATCATAACAAAATTTTAGTTACAAAGATTAATAAAAAGAAAAATATTTAAAAAAAACTGGCCGATACACACATCATAGTATGCATCGCAAATGCAGTCAATCACCTCTCCTATCCAGTCGATGTTTTCTTCGATCCACTGTGTAAAACTATCTTCACTCAATACTGGTTCTTCACTCAATACTGGTACAATAATGTTTTCCTCAACGTTGTCACCGTCTTTCTTGGCACCAACACCTTCTGATGCATCATCAACGTTCTCGGANATAAAAATATTTAAAAAAAACTGACCGATACACACATCATAGTATGCATCGCAAATGCAGTCAATCACCTCTCCTATCCAGTCGATGTTTTCTTCGATCCACTGCGTATAACTCTCTTGACTCAATATTGGTTCTTCACTCAATACTGGTACAATAATGTTTTCCTCAACGTTGTCACCGTCTTTCTTGGCACCAACACCTTCTTATGCAACATCAACGTTCTCGGAAACCACCTTATCTACCTCGACATCTTTCTTGGCACCATCATCATCTTTCTTGCCACTATCATTGCTACCATCATCTTGTCGATCTTCTGGATCAAAATCATCAACATGAACATCTTCAAGAACTACAGTTTCCTTGAAAACGGCTCCATACTTCTTGTATAATTCAAGCACATCTTCATCGTTTGGGAACTCAGTATTAGCATTTTTCAGAAGATCTTCAAGTTCAACCTTCTCACGGGATATGCTTGAAAGCTTATCATTAATCATGCTGCAAAAACTCTGCAAAAAAAATATATATATATAAAAAATCAACCTACTAATCACAACTGATTATACTAGAATCATATATGATTCTTGTATAATCAAAACTTATATATGATTATACTAGAATCATATATGATTATACAACAAAAATCATATATGATTCTTGTATAATAATAAGCTAATAAGCACTCAGATCGACAAAAAGCTCAGGATCAATAGAAGCAACATCAATAAGCTCAAAACAACTCAAATAGCACAGATAAGTNAAACC
Source organism: Artemisia annua (assembly GCA_014162995.1). Classification (NCBI taxonomy): domain Eukaryota; kingdom Viridiplantae; phylum Streptophyta; class Magnoliopsida; order Asterales; family Asteraceae; genus Artemisia; species Artemisia annua. The sequence continues at coordinate 31,797 of LBNU01018792.1, forward strand.
ACCTTATCTACCCCGACATCTTTCTTGGCACCATCATCATCTTTCTTGCCACTATCATTGCTACCATCATCTTGTCGATCTTCTGGATCAAAATAATCAACATGAACATCTTCAAGAACTACAGTTTCCTTGAAAACGGCTCCATACTTCTTGTATAATTCAAGCACATCTTCATCGTTTGGGAACTCAGTATTAGCATTTTTCAGAAGATCTTCAAGTTCAACCTTCTCACGGGATATGCTTGAAAGCTTATCATTAATCATCCTGCAAAAACTCTGCAAAAAAAATATATATATAAAAAATCAACCTTCTCACGGGATCAAAATCATCAACATGAACATCTTCAAGAACTACTGATTTTATTATACTATAACTTGTGTTTCATTATTTTATATACTATAACTTGTGTTTCATTATTTTTATGATTAGTAGTTAAAACGCTAAGTATAATCATATATGATTCTTACAGAATCATACATGATTTCAGTTGATTCAATACAAACAAAAAATTCAAAAACTACAGAAAAATAGTCGAACCTGTTTGTCGGTAGGAGGCACACGGGAACTATGAGCCTGTCTCACCTTGACACTACCATCAAAAAAACCTTCGGTACCTTGTACTTCAGATTCACTCCACTTCCCATGCAATTCCATTGTACCTATTTCCTCTCGTTCAATCTCAAGCTTCTGACGTTGATTCATCAAACTGGAGTTCCAGTTTTTGATAGCAGGACGGTAACGAATAATGGGCAAACCCTCAAATTTTGTGGAATCAAAGTACAGGAGCTGTTAATAGTAAATAACACACAATGAGATCATAAAAAGTATTCACAAAATCTATAAACAAAAAAGGAAAAACTTACAATCAAGAAGCACAATGCGCCATTGTAGAAGCCTGAAGACGTCTTAGGTTTTTCACTGTATTTAAGACAGCGGTAAATATAATCACACCAATCAATGTTTGCAATGTTAGTATCTTCACTAATACGCCTAACAATAGTCAAATCTACAAGCGCCTTCATTGTATGAGCTTTGGCCATAACATTGGCAAATAGAGTAAGGAAGTTGACTTAAACATAAAGTCAACTTGCGTTGCGGTGATCAATTTTCCAGCAACATCACTAGCTCTGATTTTATTGTACTTCTTTGGATGAAATTGCTTAATCCACAGCTGCACAAAAGGGTCTTCAATNTAGATGAAATTGCTTAATTCACAGCTGCACAAAAGGGTCTTCAATAGATCTCGGGTAACTCAAAAAAAGAAGTTCCACCAAGAGGAACTCCTAAAATCTCATGGATTTTCTCGGGAGTCACAAGAATCTTCCCCTTATCCAATGAAAGCTCGTAAGTTTCTGTACTAAACTTTTCCACCACAAAACCTGCAATATGAGAAGGTAGTTTCTCTATATTAACCCCGTGAAGTGAAGAAAACCCAATATCCTCCAAGAAAGATTTCATATCAACTCTTGCATCACGGATAGTAGAAAACAAGCTGGCAGGTACTGTCCTAGAAAGGAGACTCGGAAATTTGCTCAGAAACTCTTCCTTCTTAATTTGTGCGGGGGTAAGAGGTTTCTTCTTTATGTCATTTGGTTCTGACTTAACCTTCTTTGAAACCTTCTCTTGTGCCTTTACTACACACTCCTTCTTCGGCTTCAAAACCTTCTTAGGCTTGAAGACACTACTAGAAAAAGGTCTATCCTTGACTCGCATTTTATGACGCACGCTACAAGATGACGCGCAAATAGCAAAGTCATAAAATAAGAGTCATAATGAGTAAATTTTTTATTGGGGATGACTCGTTTTCAGAAGCGTCATAACATAGGGTCATAATCAGTTAAAATTTAGCCTCACTTCATCACAAAAACATTAGAGCCCTTTTTTCTATTACAAAAACGGGTTTAATATTGTTTTGTAAAAGTTGAACATAGGCGGTTCTTCAATTATTATTCAAATTGAAACCAAAACACTCAAAACTTATGAGCGGGTTCTTTCCCTCTCCAATATTCATTACCTTCATAAAACACCCAACTTTTTCCCCCTTTTCACTTCACAAACCCTAACCCTCTAACATTACTGCCGCTTACCACCCCCACTTAACCACCGTCACACACCAGCACCATCACCCACCGTCGCATAGCATCACCGTCACAGATCACCTTCATCACGCAACCAAGCCATTAACAAACTAATCCAATTAGGAGGTACCAAACTGCTATAATTGATGTTTTTTTCAATTAATCTTTTTAATATTTCATTAATGTTGTTCTTAAGTTTATCTGATAAGTTGTGTTTTGTTTTTATGTTTTTTGTGTTGTTTATAATTTATTTGTGGAGTTTGGGAATGTTTTTGAATTTTGTTGTTGATGTGAGCTTTTAATTATTTGGTTTCAAAATGAATTGCATAGATTGCTTATGACGTAGTACATGTATTTTAAGATGTTTTAAAGTTTTATTAACGAGTGATTTTAATTTGGTTAAACAACAAAAGTTTTATTAGACTGGCTGATCTTGCTTCCCGAAAAGAATACATACATTTGGAGGAAATTAGCTGTTTTAGATTGTTTGGATGCCTGAGCAAATTAAACGGGTGTTTGTTTAAGCTTATATGTGGGTTTTNAGCCCTCTTTTCTTTTGAATCGCTGTCCGACTCAGAAACAGCTTTCTTAACCTTTGGGTTCTTCAATACAACCTTTGATTTATAATTTGTAAGTTCCTCCTCTTCACTTCCTTCACTTTCATTATCATCATCATCACCACTTTCATTATCATCATCACTCTCTTCACCTTCACCCTCACCCTCACCCTCTTCACCTTCACCCTCTTCAGACTCGTCCTTAGACTCACTTTCATTATCATCTTCACCCTCATCAGACTCATCTCCTTCAGACTCGTCCTTAGACTCACTTTCCTTATCAGACTCTTCTTCAGACTCACCTCCTTCAGACTCTTCTTCAGGCTCATTCGTAGACCTAAACCTCTTGACAAAAATTTTTGACTTTGGATTCTGTTTGACATCTACACGAGGTTGAGGTTGAGGTTTCTGTTTGACATCTACACGAGGTTGAGGTTGAGGTTTGACAACGTTTGATTTTGGTTTATCAGAAGTCGCAGCCTTCTTAGATGATACATTTTTTATCTTCTCTTTAGGCTTATGAGCAAAACTTTTTGATCGACCTGCATAAAAATTTTAAATGTTAATAACCATAAAATAATATAAGACAATCATATATGATTCTCATAGAATCATATATGATTCTATGAGAATCATATATGATTCTAACAAAATAAACTCAGATCCAACAAATCCCTTTAATTCATAACACAACATGGTTCTAAAGGGTGTTTGGATCAGTCTTATTGTCTGAGGTATAGGTGTTTTAGAGTTGTTTTTTCTGCATTGGTAAGTCACAGTAGGCTAATATAACATAAATAATTCAACTATTTTCCAAAAAATAACATAAATAACATAAAAAGTCCACAACTATTTTCCAAAAAATAACATAAATAACTCAAAAAGTTCACAGTATCTCACAGATAGGACATTAAGCAGTTAACAATAAGCTAAAACAATAAGCCAAAGTGAGCCTGAATAAGCCAGGTATTCAGGAACAGTGCAAAACTCTCAAGCTAACTCTAATATGCTCAGAATATACAAATAAACTCAGAAATCAATCCTAAAATCACATCTGCAGTCCTTATGTGAAATCAGCTAATATACACTAAACACCTAACTTTGTAGACCAATTAAGCACTTCAAATAAGTCCTAAACTAAAATGTTAGTGGGGCAAAAGCAAGTCTACCTAACTGAGATTCTAAAAATTCAAAAAGCCCTATCACAGATGTAATACCCCGTAATTTACCTAGTCATTAACTAACGTTAAACACAAAGTAATTTCATTTGAACGTTTAATAAACCACTTTTAAGGGTTACATTTTTTTGCTCTATTATTTAAATAACACAATTATGAAATATGTTCGTGGCATATCTCATATCTCACTTCGAACGGGCTCACGCGCATACCGTCACCGCAAGCGTACCGACACCACATTAGTATTGGCTTAAATTCTATAACTATTTTTCGGAGTCAATGACTTTATCCTTATATTATTTTTATAAAAGCGTCTTCAAAAAATATATCTTTCTCATTTATCGAACCGAGATATCGCGTTGAGATTAACGGGACACAAGATACATGGAGCATAAAATATCCCCTTTGTTGTAAATAATTCAACCGTCCCCTCACTATCTCCCTGTATGTTTATTTATTTATTTCTTTTCCTCATCACATTGTTATCATCGCCATCTATCAGCACCCTTCTAAGTCAAACTAAAAAGCTAAAGAAGATGAGATAGCAAGATCAGTCACTTTCACCTTTTTCTTTTTCTTTCTTGCTGCGTCCTAAAATCCCGACAACAAACGGCTAGGTCGCTACCATCTTTATTCCCTTCCCAAGGTGCATCACGAGAATTACTTTAAGATGAGGAGAGATAGTGATTTTTGCTAAAAAATGCTACTTCACAAGACCTACATCAAAGAAAGTTTTAGTCAAAACTACTTCTTTTTTTTTTCTTTTTTATTTGATGTCGAGCCACAGGACTCCCCATTCATCACACACTTTCAAATCACCACAAATACAATATCTCTAAGGATTGTTTTGAAGATTCGGTGGTGGGTTCCTGCTTGGTTTCGGATCTAGTCAATTTGTATGTACGTGTTACCTTGTTGATGGTCGTTCCTTCCAATTGGTCCGCATACACCCTCTTGTAAGAATTACCTTGATTCTACATCTTGTTATGTTTCTTGATTAATAAACCTGAAATTTCTGTTTTAAAACTAGCGATATGATTTATACATATAATTTTTAGTTGTGAAGTGGTTTGACTTTTGGTGTCAATCGGCCTAACTTCACGAATCTGTGGATGAATATATTTTCTTTTCTTTTGTTGTTGTTGTTAATGTGCGGCAGAAATAAATGAACTTGCAACTAAAATCTGGGTGTTGGCTTTTAGATGGAAGTGCCTATTTTGATTGAGCAAAGCTTGTTAAAAATCTTGGGTTATCTTTGGATTTTGTTATGGGATCAAAACCCACTGTGGTTTGTATGTTCTTGATTGGTTTTGATAAGTTGGAGTTCGATTCAATTCTTTTGATTTTCTTTTTCTCTTGCCTTGCTATCGAGACTCTAAACCCATCTGTGGGTGTTTCCCTTTGGTTTGCCATGCTACCCCAATAATCATTTTTTTTCAACATCCAAACTTGAAGTAACATTGTAATTGGTCACTTGTTGTTGAATACTGGCACTAAGGTGTTTAGAACTCGCTTATGAGTACTATCAAGAATTTTACACACCACAACTAGCTTATATATTAAATATTTTGAGTCAAGTTTCTTTGAGTAGTTGTGAACTTGGTTTTGATTTAATAATTGTCGTATGTCGAGACCCCTCCAATGTCTAACAGTGAGGTTGTATCATTTCCCTGTTCATATTCTTCTCCTTTTACGCACAAATGTCAACCACCATGAATAAGTAGCTCACCATTTAAACTAGTCAAAGGCCGAACTAAACATATGAGTTCCAACGTATTTATTAATTTAATCAACTAGTTATTTCACAAAATGAACTTGATATGTTTTATAAGAGCTTATACATTAAGATTTGGCTAATATATATTTAACATACATGCCTTTTTAAACCAATGATGAGGATTTTTCATGCCTGACTACGTTTAAAAGTGAAAATAATAAATAAAGTTATTGCGTAACTCAAATTTCTTTTAGATACTTGTATAAATGTATACATACTTAATATTACACATTCTTTTAACAAACATGTTTTTATAACGCGTCAACGTCTAATAATTTATTACTACTTTTCCGTACTTCATCTTTTGGTCATTGTCGAACCAAAGACTTATTCGTATTCGATACTTTCATAATTGTACTTATGCACTTCCAAGAGCCGACATTAACAAACATTTAAAAACCATTTTAAAACTTAACTCTGCCACTCAAGCAACATTAAACACAACCACTTGAGAACACTTAAACTTATTTAAATACTTCGATTCGTGAACAAAACTGTAAACTAAACTTGCCACACTAATTTAGGTCGCGTGTCGGTGCTGCACACTGTCAATTACTTGGTACTTCATTCTATTCAGCCCATTCTAATTAACTTACCTGTGAACTTGTGATATTTTAGATTTGTTTATAAATCACAAAATGACTAAAATAGAATTTACTTACATAACTTTTAATCAATAATGAAAACTTATCAAGTCTAACTATATAATATAGTACTTAACTCAAATTTCATTTAGATATTTTATAAATCCATACGCGTTTAGTAGTACCCATTCTTTTAAACAAATACGTTTATATGATCTTCCAACTTGTTACTACTCTTCTTCGCCTTTCAGTTTGTCGAAATGAAGAACTACTTCGACTTTGATACTTTTATTGCATTCATATATACCTATACTTTTCCAAGAGCCAATATTTGTAAAACATTAGAGAAACCATTTTCAAACCTAAACGCTGCCACACAAGCAATAATAACATCACACTTTAAAACTCTTGAGTTTAATTAAACTCCATTGAGTCTTAAAACTGGAACTGTTAACTAAACGTGCCATACTAATCTAGGTTGCGTGTCAGTACCGCTCTCTATCACTGTCCGACTTTACTCTACTCAGATTTGCTTCGCCAAGGTGAGTCATAGCCCCTCTTTTATCTATTTTCTACCCTTTTGGGGGAGATACATGCTCGTTTTACTTATGTCTTTTACTCAACTCTCTTAAACTCTTTACTTGATTTGATGATATACTTTAAATCTTTTATTGCAACATATTACATGTTTCAAACCTGAACACAAGTGTGACTCTGTATGCTATTCTGATTGATATTGCCTAAGTTAGCTGCTTGCCAAAAGTCCCTCATATCATGAACCCGNACATGAACACAAGTGTGACTCTGTGTGCTATTCTGATTGATATTGCCTAAGTTAGCTGCTTGCCAAAAGTCCCTCATATCATGAACCCGTAGTCACTTTGCGAAGTGAGCGCGAATATAGTGAATAGATCTATTGGAACCGGACGCCCCATTTGAAGTTAGCCTGAAATGGTAACCGAATGCACTATATTCGAGAAGGTAGGAACTGGCAAATTCCTGCTAACTCGAGGGCTTCTTTTTTTTACCTGCATCATATTTTATGTGTAGGCGGACGCCATAAGATTCATGCTCTTATTGGTAGCACAACACTGTTAACGTTTGGGTGTCATGAGGCTTAGAGCAATATCTTACACTTCGGTGCTATTGTTTCACTACTACTTGACTTGTGTTCGGATGTTTTATACAAACACTACGGATTATCAAGCAAACTATGGGCGTATAACAACGTAGCCCACGCTTTATCTTACTGGTGTATGCTTATTCATACACCTTTTATTTACCAAATTAAGACCAAAACGACCAAAAACTAACCATAAATGCCAAAGATAGTGTGTTTTTGCGTTTGTGATTGTGCAGGTACGGATATTTCAGAAATCAC
>LBNU01018792.1:39428-57305 GCA_014162995.1 Artemisia annua
TACTTATTATCAACAAATAGGGAAAATCTACCAAATAAGCAATAAAATAAGCAAAACCTATACACAAAACGTAAATAATCACTCAATTAAGCACATTAACAACCTAATCATGAACTTCACTTAAATTAACAAAACATAAATAAGCAAAACCTATTGCTAATATACACAAAACATAAATAATCAACAAAATAAGCAATTTTACCCTTCATTTCATCAACTAACTCCATTATTTCATAAACTACGGTGGTTTATGGCAGTTCACGGCGGATAACGGTGGTGGTTAACGGCGGCGGCTTGAAGAGACGGTTATTGAGAGGGATTGAGATTGATAGTTATGATTGAGAGATTGGGATCGATGTTTATGAGGGTTTGAAGGAAACGGTTTGAAGAAAAAGGTTTGAAGGGTTTGAAGAGACTGAGATCGATGTTTGTGAGGAGTTATTAGTAAGGGGAATTGACCACATTGCCCCTACATTAATAAAAAAAAAAAAGAAAAAAAGAAAAAAAGGTGGGATTTATGTGCACCGTGGATGGTAAAAGGGATGGATGGATGAGATTAAATATTTGGTTCTTTGGTAAAATGTGGTTCTATAAGGAACTTTTGGCGTAGTGTTAAATGAATAATTCATACCCATGAATCAGTTTGACTCTTCAAAAACAGATCACTCACCCACGTCAACATTTGATTTATGTCTACATTCATAGATATAACATTAACAACAAAAGAGAATGCTTTGTAAACTTTTTTTTTTTTGAAAAAGGCTGGAATATATTAAGACGAGGCTCCGAGAAGGGAACCAAAAAAGAACAACCGAAGGTTCAGAGGAACAACATAAAACAAACAGGGCCCAAAAGAGCTTAAACCAAGAAACCAGAAAATTTTCACTTAAGTGACTAACTTATTGTAATTATCACTTCTTTAGTTAGCGTTTCCAAAGCACCAGCCAATGATGATTTCGTATTTCATGGAAAATTACGTGATGCTAGCTCGGTTCGTTTAACTGTGTAAGGCTTGAGCTCGTAGCGAGCCTCATACTTTTAACTCGAGCTTGATTCGTCAAATATTTTACTTGCTTGGGCCCGAATCATTCAAACCAAATAAAAATAAACTCATGCTTGGCTAATTAAGTACACTATGATGGAGCTCGTTTGTATATAAATGTACATAAGTGCATATCAATTATACATAAACTCATAGATTTCTTAGACTCGCGTTCATATTATAAGTATACTGTATGATTTTTATCAACACCAGACAAGAAAAAAAGATGATATCGTTTATGTTTTACTAGTTATAATACCCGTGCACGCACGGGGTTTTGACATAAAATTTTTATCATGTATTTAATATCAAATATATTGTCTTAAAATGTTTTGAAATTCACATCTATTAATTTAGTATAAGTCAAATTTATTTTGCAATAACAATGCCTATTAAAAATAGTCGGAACACCCCTGTATTCGGCTAATATTACAGTTCCAAGCACCCCTAAAATTTGCAATTGAAATAGTCTCAAACACCCTTGAATTCAGCTATCAAGGCAGTTTCAAGCACCCATCAATTCAGCTATTAAAAACAGTCCCAAACACCTTGAATAACTATTAAGACAGCCATTAAAACAATCCTAATCAGCACTAAATCTAACTATTAAGACGGTCTCAAAACCCTTTAAAAACTTAGTATAATTAGTAGAAAATAACAGTCCCAAACTCCAATAACTTAAGCAAGTCCTACTTTAGTAAACCGGCTCATTCTTTTCGCAGCAGATTTTCAAGTGAATGAGACATATTAGTTACATCTCTTTCTAGATCATCATTATTCTATATTACAACAAATTCAAAAGCAATTAACTCATCAAATACTTGTGAGATTTGTTTTTTTGTTGCAACTTAGGAATAAGGTTAATGCAACACATATCAGTGCCTAAGACAAAGGCATTTATATAACGTTAACTTGGGATTATGTGAGTTAGCCGTTTAAGTATACGAAAATTCAAGAGACAACTTGATTTTAAAATTCAATAAACACATATACCATATAAACAAATTATTATATCAAATATATGTTCTAAGTAACCTTTAAAGTAAATCCGTAGTTGATGCATCAGGTGTAGTTTCGGGGGTTTTTATGGTTCCTACTTTAGCATACTTGGTGATGAACTTGTATTCCCAGTCTGTTAATGTGTCAAGTTCGAATAAACAACGCATAAGGACCAACTGGTATATAAAACATCCTGAAAGAAACATCAATCAGCTAATACTCAAAATATTGGCACAAAACGTACACTTTTTTTTCCTTCATTTCTTTTGGACTTAACAACGCGCACAATACACTTTCCGCTAAAGTAATAAAAAATAGAAGGTGCAGCCTAATAGAGCATATCACTTGTCAAAATGAGTAAATTAGCTTTGTATAACGTTTATAACTGACAGACATGCTGAGGTTGATGTTGATGTTATTGTTTAACTTTAACTATTGATATCATGTTTTACAAAATGTGCGAATTTAGTAGCACATAATGAGCGTTAATGAAGTTAAAATATGCTCCGTAAAGTATTTAAAATGTTTTTATGGATATTCATATATAAATTTTAAATACCAATTTCATGAGTCGTTGTTATAAGTAGAATCGCGTATATTTATTTTCATATCACAGTAACTCGTGCTTACCATTTGATATTTATATTCCCGTTACTAATAATTTAGCCGTATTTAATATTCAAACCCGTGTACGCATAAATTAAACTTTTAAATAGAATAACATGAGTCCTTATTTAAAAAAATATTCTAATGGATGAAAGTCTAAAAACTAATACTAATACTCATGTAATTTTAAACAAAGTTAATATTATAAAGTATAAGGGGTATAAAGTGTAAGGGGTTATTTGTGTTTTTTCTAAAGTTATTAAAAAACATGGAAACTTGTAATTTTACACTTAGCTCCATATATTTTATTTAAAATTCAACCATCAAAGTTTTATTAATTACTTCATCTTTTTTTAAGTTTTTGTTTTCATAAATTTGACACTTATATTTTTATGCATTTTTTTCTTAACCAAATTTTTCCACCAAATTTATTAAGTTTGACCAAAATCAATTTAATTTTGACTTTCTATTGACCAATCATATTGCTCGATTTCGCCTACGTGGCAAAATCAAGCTCTCCTATTGGTCTAATTTTTTTTTTCAATGAGATGGGTTTTGTAAAAATACTCCGAAATGATGTAATTCTTTTATTATATAAAAGATTGGGGGAAAGAATATCTTTTACTAAAATTTTGAATGAGAATTGAGAGTCCCCAACTAAAAGAACTATATATCCTATGCGAAACTACCTGATAAAGTATCCTATGCGAAACTATCATTTCTAAAATTTACAATACAAAGCTCAACATATTTTTAAAACAAATACAATAGGTTACATACGAGATTCATTTAGTTCTCGAGGCTACGTTTTGTTTAACGTTATATGCTTCATGCTAAAAAAAATTTCAACTTAACAATAGGTTTTATTGTTTCTTTAAACCTATGAACTCACTAACTTTATTTTGACGTTTTAGTGTGTATTTCTCAGGTTCCTGATTTCACTAGCTTTTACTGCGTGGAGCATAGCATAGAGTCGCATTTTCGGATTACATTATGACGGCGTATTGTTACATTACTTATCGTTCGATTGCAAAACAAAAACTGCATTATATTTTGTGAAACTCTTGGGCTATGTATTGTAAAACATTATTCCAATGAATCGAACGTGTACTTTCTAAACGACTCATGTAGAGGTTGTTTTTTATATCTTGTGACTTTGTGCTATGAAGTCATACCCCCAGTTACCTTTTCGTTGCGACATTTTGGAGGTGTGACAGTTTTCAAGTATTTTGGTTTGATTTTGTTTTTGCCACTAGGATTTTACAATTCAAGGAACCTGAATTGAACAAACCCATAGACCAGAAAACTAAACTGATGTACAATTCAGGGTCGTCTCATGATTTTTGGTGGCCGAAGGCAATAACAACAAAGAAACCCTATTACACTTGTAAACTAAAGAGAATTGCATAAAAACTTGAATTATTGACTCATATATGTTTAAAATTTTACGTATTTATATGCAAAACTAATAAAAATGTGATCCTTTTAAGTGGAAGCCCTATGCAACATATGCAACAACACTTACTGCGTACCTTTCGGAGACGCCTCTCATGTACACCCTTTAGTTAATTGGCTTAAGTAATTTAGATTTCTTTTCATCTTGCGATAGGCAACAAATAAATAGCTGCTATATGTCAACTGTTAATTGGTTGACGTATTAACGAGCACATGTTGTATAACAAATAAATAGCTATATGTTAACCGTTAACATGGTGATGTACAGACGGAGCCAGAAACAAATATGACCGGGTGCACAATTTTTTTTGAACCGTAATATAATAGAGTTAAAAAGTGGATTAAAACGAAGATTTTTAATTTGTAAGTATACCAACTAAATAATAATAGAAACACATTTTGATGCACCGGGTGCATTTAAGATACATTTAGGAAAAATCGATGATTTTTTTTTAAAAATTAACACCATATTGAAAAAATCCATAGGGTGCACGTGCACCCGCGGGCACCCCCTAGCTCCATCCCTGGATGTACACCTAGTTCGTAAGAATATGTGTCACTAATATTTTTGAATCAAGTTCATAAGTAATCATACCAACCAAGTCACTCGTTGTCCAACTGATGAGATAAACGTTTGAAATTGACTTGTTAAGAGTTGGGTAAGTTAGAGAGCTTGTGTTATGGATCTGTCGAGATCAAAAGTGTTTCTAATACATATTGATTCAAGATGAGAAGAGAAGTGATTGAAAACATATTGTTCATCTATCTCAATTTGTGCTTGCGGCAAGCTATAATAGTCATTTTTTTAGCATTATCAAGACAAGTTTGACAGTATTTCAACTTGAATATACTCAATAACGCACATCACATATAAAAAATCTGTACATTGTCAAACATACAAAACCATAGACATGCCTATGATTTGTATTAAGACCACTCTTAAGTAGAAGCTATACTAACTAATAGCATTCAAACACGTAAACTCGTAAAGTCTGCTCTGCTATACTTTCTGCTAATACATTCAGATTTTAATCTTTACTCTATTCAGTTTTACATTCCATAGTCTCTCTACATTTCTGACAGCAGCTGATTTTTTCACTTGTATTCCCATCATCTTCAATCTCACAGTTTTAATGATTTCTTGAAACAACTCTTCCACACTTCTCTTTTTGCTTCCAAACACTAGTATTCCTCTCCTCCTAGATAAAATAAACAGTTGCTCCACATGCTATTCTTCTAACAATAATACTCCAACTATACTTACCAACTATACTTACCAACTTTAAGCTGAGATAATTCAACGACTATGTTCTTCCAGTTCTGGGAAAACTTCTTTTTCATCGTCTCTTTTATTTTCCTCCATATTTCAGCAGAGTATTGACAAAGAAAAAACAGGCGCTCAATAAGGCACATGACTAAAAGCTACAAGATGAACACTAGTCTATCATCCTCTAAATTTCGTCACTAGCTTAACATCATTTTATTCTCGCTATACCATCGCTAAGTCATATCAAATCTTACTATGATAATGCTTTCTTATAACTTATATCTCGTAAAAGGCAGTGTAGACTCTAGTCCTCTACTAAATGTCTACACATACGTTTTAATATACAAGTACGTTTAAGAGTTGAAATTTTAAGACATATATGCTCTTACTCATTCTAAATATTTTAGACTCACTTAATTCAAGGTTTTTTGTCATGAAATTTTGAAAGTACCAAAGGTCTTGATGTTTTTTAATTGGTAAAAGGTTTTAACCCGGTAAATATCCAAAGGTCTTAATCTATAATACCCATTGCACATCTATACAACGAAATCTCGTCTAGAGTATATGTGTGTAACATCATAAAGATGACATTTATCTGTAAAAATATATAAATTGTCGATATTTCTAACGAATAATAAAATCAAATGACATGATTAATCCCAACAACTTATGTTCTGGAACGGTGAAACATATATAACATTATTGGAACATAAGATTATAGCTAAAATACTAAAAGTTTGTTGTACGAAAAGTGGTAGTCAATTTCGTTTTAATAGAGAAACACTTTTTGAAGCTCGAGTTAGTGCCAGTTCGAACTCAACTAACTAAAATACATTAGTAATTTAGTTGTCTAACTAATATCTCATATCCTATCCTCCTTGATGCTTTTATCTCATTTTTGGTGGTCTAGCTCCAAGGCATCAATCCATATCTTTGACAGAATTTTGTCCTAAATCATCTTTGGGTCAAATCTAACTGAAACAATAGAGTAATTTGGAGAAATGTTACCTTTGCTTCACCAAAGACTTTCTCCATCGCACAATGAGCAACAACTTATGATTCCTGCATTCAGCAAAACAATTACTCCAGTACGCAACCGTCATAAAGCATATGAAAAGTTCAACTAATCACAATTAATAGACTCTAATTAGTCTAATATGAAACTGGGTGTAGTCATGATCACGTTGTCAATATCATATATGCATGTGACAACCATAAAGGGCAATATCAAACTTACGTGAAAGTTACCAAGATACTTTTTTAAGAAATGGAGCAGGATGTTACCAAGATACTTTTTTAACCATCTTGGAAGAAGAAGGTCGATCTACCCAATTGAAGATCTTCGACCACAGGGCCATGAGGCCATCGCAAGAGAACAATCCCAAAATAAGTAATTTGTAGTTTCTGGGCTAATTGTGCAGTTAGGACAAAACAAAGAGTTGATTTCGATACCTTTTCTACTCAAGTTCTATCTCATTGGGACACAATCACGAAGAGTTCGCCAAATTAAGATGTTAACCTTCTTCGAGATGAATCTACACCATCTAGTAGGAGTGGGTATTATATACTTGTTTATTTGTACCAATGATATGGTATATGAGGTTACGTGCTCTTTGCTACGACACTTAAATTTGTTTCGACTAACGAGATATCATATGTTTCTTAAACAACCAATATTGTTTCAACTACTCCAAGATTTATAAATTTTACGCAATATGTTTTATAATTATAAACTTTTAAAATAAAATTGGGCATGTGCGGCAAATATAGCTATAACAAGAAACAGTAGCAGAAAATAATAGTTGTTTGTTTTGATAAATCGTTTGATAACGTAGTTGTATAGTCATGATTAGTAAGTAAAAACGTTAGTTGCTCGTAAATGCTACTAAAAGCAATGTTTGAAAAAAGTAAAAATGCTAGTTGCTTGTTTCTAAATAAGTACTGTATTTTTTACAAAACGCTAACTGCTGATTATTAGTTGCTTCAAAAAAACTCTTAAACACTTGATACTAATACTAAACATACCAAAACATGTCTTGTGTTTGTAAACACAATTTTTGGATGTGTATTTTCACTCAAAATTCTAAAAGCGAAAATAGAATATGAAAGTGATCAGGCTATATTTGGAATTAAGATAAACATGTAAAGTGTGACAACTGTATTCACTCGTGCTTCCTCCTAACCGTGTGTGACACTTGGGAGCTACGCATATCTCTTATATAATAAAACAAAACCCCTAGTGGGTACTTTGTCATTTTGAAAAAAAAAGAATATTTCCTTATTAGGCAATATTTTAATTATTATTTAATTTATAAGTTTTTAAATTCGTTTTGTTGATATACTATACACTTAGAAGATAAATACAAAAAATATAGATAAGATTTAAATGATTATCTTTAATTATAAAAAACTACAATTAAAAATCATAAATCAAACAAAATAAAAATTAAATTATTAGTTTTTTAATAAATAAAAATATATCATTCAAAAAATTTAAAAAAAAAAACCCGCGCGTGCGCGGGCATTATAACTAGTTTTTTACTATCATTTAAAATTTTCAGCTTTTTTAAGTTATGAGAATAGTTTGAATCACAATAAAATTTACCCGGCATAAACGTAAAGTTATTTTTCCAATAGACAAACTACTAAAATTCAAGCACAAAAGCACAAAATTAAATGAATATATAATAAAAGTTGCTGCATATAATCGTTCATGAAATAAAGATCAATGAATTCATATTTATTAAACTTGTTCATGGTTTGAAATTTTGTCATGTTTTTCAGATACAAAACATTGAACGGTGTTGATAGTATGCTTGTGTGTAAATTAAAGACTTGATCAACTTAAAAAGTAAAAAACAAGCTAGCTGACCAAATAACCAAAAATAGGTTTTATAGTGGTAAGAGCGGTGATCTCACCTCACCCCCATTCAATGTTATTTAAGATTCTACTCTAATTTTTTTATGTTACTTTAAGGTAGGATTGTAAGATCGTGCGATCTTAAAATCATGATTACGATTTTGATGAGCATAAATTTAACATTTGTTTACAGTCGCATTTTACTTTATACTTTCCTTTATATCATTTCACTTTTACACCTTTTGAGAAAACAAAAAATTTGCGGTCAGTACTCTCTTATATGATTAAAAACTCATTGAAGCATATAATACGTAAGTAGTAATGAGAATTTTATTCCTTGTGATGTTTTTGATTTTCTTTAAATAAAAACATCACTTAATCATTTGATTCTTTGAACTCAAGAGCACCTACGTATAGTGGCGGAACTTGAACATTTTTTTACGGGGGCCAAATTTATTTTCGAGGGGCCAAATCGGAGATTTGTTTGTAATCTCTCCTAAATTACCCCTAAAACCTATAATTTTTTTTTTTTGAGGGGGGGGGGGGGGACCCTCCCCTGCCTCCATAAAGGTCCGTGGCTACGTGCGCCTCTTAACTAATATTTCTATTGTGTATGTTTCAAAATGCATTTAGCTCATTTTTTGGTACTCATTCATGGTATTGCATCTGATTCTCCCAAACGTCACTCATATCATTTGACATCGAGTTGATTGGTAATTTGGATGATGAGGTGGTTTTAAGTTTGGCGTCAACAAATTTAAAAACACAAAAACAAAATTTATGCATTGAATCAGACCTCATACCTCATACAATGTTATAATCTACTTATTGGTTTGTTTCTTTGCTTATTCACTTGCTTCAAAGACGAGCAAGCGGGACTAAAAGGCATAGGTCCTTTGTCGATAGTGTCTTTTTATAAGTTAAAGTCTTCTTCATTAATAACAAAAGTCATTATTCTTTAGTCGATAAAAAAGGTAAGCATGTCCATAAGATTGCATATGCATTTTCTATAGTTTGCATTAAACATAGAATGTGTAATATATCAACTATATTCGTTAGTAGTAAATTCGTTCGTTCTTACATAAAATAGCTCATGTTTGACCCATAAATTCAAAAGGCATATCGTATATGGTAACGGGGTGGCAGAAGAACATTAACCTTCCTCCAATAAATCCTAAAGTGTTATAGCAAAACCAACTCACTATTTAGGGACAATGCACTTATGCTTAAAAAATTTGTGTAGGCTAATGAATTAAATGGCGAATACAAGAATTAGGTCGTTTGAGATCCAACTTAGTTGAGGTGACAAATGAGATATTTAGGTGTGTTGAATTAGCTAATTAATAACATCTTTTCAAGAGTTTCCAAAAAAATACTTTTATTGTCATAAGTCACCGGATGAGAACGAACTTGAACGACCATTGTGGCATGAGGTTCATGCGAATCAGTGTCAAATAGATCGCGCTCCATATAAGAATGCGCTTCGAATGCTGCCAGATATACATATGGTATCGGCCTATCAGGTGGATCTGCAAACACAAAGTCTTGTTAGTACCAACAATTCTTAATCCAAAGATATTTATATTTTTCTAAGCACAAAAAAATACTTATTAAATATGGGTGTACGTCTTAAGAAACATATTGCTCTATAAACTTCATTACGGAGTCGCACAGTACACTTATTTGACCAGCATTTGTAAAATATTCGAAATAGCTAGGTTCATGACACACACATATGACGGTCTCAAACTGTCACACCGCATTGGTGCCTTCATCATTTTCGACCGCATTTCTTTTATTGTCTTAGAGCTAGGGGTGTGGTAACACCATGCTTGCATCATTCCTATCTGGAAGGGAATGGCTTGAGCCATTTTAGTTTTACCATACCACTCTCCCTCGTGCCATTTGCCAAGCCATTTATATTTTTTTAATTAGGTTTTGGTATTGAGTTTCTATATTAATTCAGTATGATGGGTCCTACAATAGGTGAAATGGCTTGAGTTATTAGTGAACAAGTATTTTGGTGTGAATGTGAAAAATGAAATGTTGAGGTGGCGGAACGACTCAAGCCACCATACTTGATGCTCTTATATTGAGCTAGTTTATATAAGTCGTTTTTTTTCTCATGATCACATAATTTTACTACTAAGTTTTTATCAGTGTCTCATCGGTTCCATTTTTTGGATATATGGTCACTCTTTTCGAGCTATTGATTTAAGAAGGTGTTTGGGATTATTTTTATTTATTTATTTATTTTTTTTTCTCCTTCTTCTGCTTGGAAAGGCTTTTATGTTGACTTAAAAAAAGGGCTTTTAGATATATGAGTTTTGATTTGGAGAGAAATATTTGGTGAACAACTTAGAATATTGCTAGAAAAATAATGGTTAAATTTTTTGGAGGAAGACAAGAGAATACGGAAATAAATTATATTAAATTTTCCCTCATATTCCTTCTTCCAAAAATGAGATGATTCGAAGGAAAAATGGATTTTAAGCACAATGTGGTTAAGCCATCTTCTTTTCTTTCTGACTTGTAAACACAAAACTAAAAACCAAGTTTTGTTCCTCTCCTCTTTCTTTTCTCTCACTTTTACACCCTCCATTTTTCTTCTGTTCGTTATACACTCGAAAACAGAGCGATTACGTAGTAGAATTTTTGGCAATTTACAAAAACCTAGTGAGTAGCAATATCACCATGATAGTGTTAACGACGACATTGACAAGTCGGACTACTAAAAAGTTGTTCACCAAATATTTCTCTAAATTTGACCGTATGTCAAAGTTGGAGTTTCCTATTTTAAGTATAATGTTTTTACTAAAAGTAATTTGTTATTTCTGATACTTTATATCTATACAACAAAATTAGAAAATAGGTTATTTAAGAACTTCAACAACCATGCCAAAATACGAAAAGTTATAATCAAACTATAGATAAATCGAAAGAAAAGACCGGAATGAAGCTAGCCAGGGACGGGATTAGAACTAAAGTGACTGGGTGCACAATTTCTTTTCGTGCGTTATAAAGGAAAAAAAATGAACAATAAAACGCGATTTTCAATTAAAATATTGAGTTTAATAAAAACTAAGTTTACTTTTCACACTCCCTCCATCCGCAAATAAGTGTCTAGTCATGACCTTTTGAATTATAAACACTTTTTTCATATTGTTACTCGTATATGTATTGGATTAAATATCTCTTTTCATAGTTAACTCTACATGATTTTTTAACATATTGAGTTTTATTTGCATTTATAAACACTTTTTATCCTTATTCGGCATACCTATATGAGACAAATATAAGAAACATGATTGTGAACAATACCAACAACTTCAACACAAAATAAAGTTTAAAATGTGTTTATTGTGGAACTAATTTTTGTTTACATGATGAATATCTACAATTTATAACAATATGGTGCAAAAAATAAAGAATATCATATTTAGTGATTAGGATATGTATATTTTAATACTCTATAAATTTGTTGTATTAACATTGTCTTATACCCACTTACGACTATAAGTTACTGTGAACCAATCTGACCTCATACCTACATGATATTACAAACTATTGCCTTTGTATTGCTGCAACACCAGATAGGTATTCTACACTATATGATGAGTTATTGAAACATGTAATTATCGCCATCCATAAAGTTATTGTATCGCAAAACATAAGACTGAAAAACATTTATTGTCGATATAATTTATATGTATGAAATATGAGATCTCGTGAGTGAGCTTTTTATATGAAACTCGGGGTCGGGGTCGTTTATTAAATGAGCTAAAAAGTAAGATCAAGTTTGTTAAAGCTACGAGCGTCCAAACATCCAGTTCAAAATAGCTCACGAGCGGCTTGGCTTATTTAAATTTTGCTTATTTACATTTTGGGTTCAAATAAGTAAAAAGATATTAATGTGGAGAAATTATATCGTCTACGGAAAGCGCAATGCCACGAGGTACGGGTGCCTAGATATGGAGTAACATAATTGGCCCCACAAAGAGAAAGTGATGTTACGAGCCGTAGATTAGATTTCGATGAAAAATGGACGAAAATGAATAGGCCTACCTATATATATTCGGAAATATTCACTCACACACTCTCACTATATCACTATTCACTACACACACTATCTTCATCATATCATTGCTTGATTTCACGAACACCTTAATTCGTTAACAAAATCATCAAACAATAGTTCGACCAACTTACCCCATGAATACAATTGTGAGGTACGTAATTAATTTAACTGCCTACATGATTATTGTTATTTACTTGCTTTTGTTTTTTTAACGCTTTTGTTTGATCAATTTTTCAGAAGAATCCTCGCTTCCCGGGTAAACAGGCTTCGCTGGGAGGTGGCGGTTAGGCCGGTGGTGCTCAGGGGTAACTTACACGACTTTGGTTACATGATGTGGATTATGGTGAAGTCACTTTACAAATATTACGTGCTAAATTAAGACTAATATAATTCACATCATTAAACACAAAACAAAACAGAAAATAAAAAAATAAAAAATATATATATAATTGTTTAACTTTTGTTCTAGTTCATTCACTTTAAGTTTTGTGTTGTCTGTGGCCGGATGAAGTAGTTTAAAATTGTATGGCCGAATCAGTCATCATGAAGAAATTGTTTAACTTTTGTTCCAGTTCCTTCACTTTAAGGTTAGTCGATCCATTAGGGCTTTCTTTTTCTCGTTATGGAAACGGACGAAAATATATGAAAACGGATGAAAACGTATGAAAACGGGCGAAAACGTATGAAATCGGGCAAAATCATATGAAAACGGATGAAAACGTATGAAAATGGACAAAAATGAAATAAAAAAACAGACGAAAACGTATAAAAACAGTTGAAAACGTATGAAAACTGACAAAAACGTAAGAAAATGGACGAAAACGTATGAAAACTGGCAAAAACGTAAGAAAACGGATGAAAACGTATGAAAATATAGGAAACCGTCTGAAAACGGCCGATAACGTATAAAAACGGCAAAAACATATAAAAACAGACGAAAACGTACGAATATGTAGGAAAACGTCTGAAAATGGCTGAAAACGTATGAAAACATACGAAAATATATGTAAACGTATAAAACCATTTGAAAATGGCCAAAACGTATGAAAACGAAAGCAAACGTATAAAACGGACAAAAACGTGTGAAAACAGACGAAAACGTATGAAAACGGACCAGAACGTATGAAAACGGACCAAAACTTATGAAAACGGACCAAAAGACATGAAAACGGACGAAGACGTATGAAAACGGACGAAGACGTATGAAAACGTATAAAAACAAAAAAAAATTAGCATACGTGAATAAAAAAGGAAGAAAGGAAAAAAAAGTGAATAAATAAGAAAGACAAGAAAGATAAGGAAGACAAAAAAGATAAGGAAATAAGTTGAACAATTTAAATCTCAGATTAATTTTCACCATTAGATTAAACTAAATTGATGGTAGAGATTAGTTACTCAGTATGCAACAAAAACTTAATCCCTAAATGAATTTTTCTCTACTTTGATAATTAATTTTCTGAAATAACATGGTCTTCTAAATAAAAACTCCGTAAAAAGGTATGCAAATAAAAAATTATAAAATAAAAATAAAAATCTTAAACACGTTGCACTAATGATCAGGGGCGGACCCATGACTCAAGTAATCATGTGCACAATTTTTTTCCCAGAGAATAAAGTAAAGAAAAATGAACTAAAGTGTATGATTTCATTAAAACTAGTAAACAAATTAAGAAGTCATATATTTCTTTTGATATATTAGTCATCTAACTAAACATGACATGCATTTGTGTGACACAAAATTTCGGAAACATGTTCATTTCGGAAAAATCGGTATTTTTAACAAAAAATTATACTAAGCTACAAACATTCATCGGGTTTTTGTGAACTCTCGAGAACCCCCTAGATCCACCCCTGCTAGTGATGTTGCTCAAAGTATATGCACATACATAAAATCTGACTCAAGTATGTCCGACCTTGAACTTACTCTCGTCATTAATAACAAAAAATGATAACTAAGTTGATTTTGAATGATTTTTACTGACATCATAAGATACCCATTATGGATTAGCAGTGAACGTGATGAACAGGTCTGGGTTCCCATATGTCCGGCATATAGCCATTGCATCTTGGTAGTTTTGCATCATATACCTTGGACCGCCTATAAAACTTCTTGGTAAAACGATTCGTTTTCCAAGTCCTGCTGCACTTGTATCCCCCCTTGTTACAGCGTCACAAACATTATGATATAGATCAACACGTAACGTATCTTGATTTTTCCTGGTCCATTTGAGCCTCTGTTCTTCAACAGCCGTATATGCATCCACCAAGTATTGCTGGAATAATCGCCCACCTCTTAATAGTGTAGTACCTTGGTTATTTCGCTGTTGTATGATATATGAATAGTATTCTTTCATTGTGACAAAAGCCCTTTTGGTCTTGCGTACATCTATGTTATTGTAATATGGTATCTTTTCATGAAATCCTTCCTCCCCATACGGAAATAACAATGGATATTGGAGTGCTATGTATTCTGAATGCAACTCAGAAATACGTTTTAAACCTTCATCCCTGTTACTTACAACAATATCTCTTGTAGGAATACCATCACCAAAGTCATTAGTAATTAGAGCTGCTATTTCGGCCACGGTTGGTGCGTTGTATTGCCGAGATGTACTATGTCCGCTTAAAAGCCGTATTTCAAAGGTGGCTGAATTGTGGGTCTCACACCAATCCCGAGCCATTCGGAATGCCTTAGTGATTGAATTTGATTGATCAAACATTTTAATCAAGCTTGCTACTATACTTGGATCCACCACATCTCCCCCATCTTTGTGTAAAAAAGCTCTCATTCGGTTTTTTACCTCATTTCCAGTGTCAAAAAAGTATAGTTGCGCATATTTAGGTTGAATGCCCTGTTTTGGGAGAAGAGAACCTATTCGATGATAGCTTTGGCCATTTACTCTAAATGTATATGGACCTCTACCCGTGTTAATTGAATGGTCTATTCTTGCTCCAAAAGATGTGTAACAAAACATGCCATTATATACCCTAATTTGGTCTTTGAATCTTAAACTTGCAGGATTATTATAGTCCATAAACTCTTTAAGAGGTGACGGTGCTTCATTGAATCTGGGAAAAAGAAGTTTTCCCTCTTGGCAGCAAATGGAGAAAGTTGGGTTGGTAGCGATCTTTGATTTATCGCTTCTCTCCTGATACCACATAATTGCTTTGCAATTTTGACATTCAAAAGATGGATGGCCAATATTATGGTAAACAATGGGGACACCTTGTAAAAAAAAGGTAAACATTATTGCGATTAACAACACTTTTATCCATCAAATAACATAAGGCATCAATTATAACATTTGAAACTACCTGCAGATGTATGTGCGGCTCCGTGGGGGATTTTTTTAGCTGCACGCTGAGAGAGTGTTCCTATATGAATAACCATTAAGGTATTATTCATTATTAAGGAAATAATTGTATACTAAATATAATTTGTTTAACTAAACACCTGCTGATCTTCTTTTTTTATACATGAAGGGTTGTTTTGAAGTAGAAGCCATTTGTTTCTGTGTCATCTCTGGTAAATCGCCCACTGCGCGTGATGTTTGTCCTAACAAATTACGGTGAACATGCAAATCAGGTATCAATTGTTGCAACAGTTTTGTATTATAGTAATGCAAGTGAATGTTTAGAGCTGGTGTATACCTGTAAATGATTTGTCAATTTCATTTAGTCGTAACCCACAATAGCTTTGTGTTATTACACTTTGACTGATAATTGTTTTCGAATCAATAACAAAAGTTCTGTGCAACATGTCTGACAGGGATGGAACTCGAGCATTATCATTTTGTGACCCTGTAACGAAAAAGACAATGAAGGATTTAATCACATACATAATTGGAAGGTATGGTAGCTTGTTAAATTGAAATGTAACTGTACTCATTTATTATTTGCAGGTTATGTCTCAATTGTGCAACACATAATCTTGCAGGTTTGGAAAGATATAGAAGCAAGATGTATATTAAAGCATCTCTTGGGATTCTGCTGTTGAACTGATGTAATAAGTGTGGTGAACAATGAAAAGGCTTGTATGGTAAGTATCTTCTGATTTTTATGATTATTGTTATTGATTTAATAATGATACTGATATTTTTTTCCCAATAATAACATACAAAATCATTATGGTTCATCTTTATAACATATGAAGCAAGGAAAAAAAACTCGTAATTATTATAAAGTAAACTATGAATTAACGTGTTTTATAAATGGCCTTATAAGATAAATTTATAACACATTTGTTATGTATAAAATAATAATGTATGCGTAAATTAAACATATATAGTGGATGGTATAAAAACATATAAATAGAAGGAGGGTTGCAATATCATATAATTCATAATAAACATAATTTAACAATCATTATTAAATTATCAGGTATATAACAAAGTCAATTCTAGCCAGTCTTGGTAACTGCATTCAGCAGCATAACCATTTTCAATATTGTCGTCATTTGAACTTTGAATTCACATTTTGTGCCAGCGGATTTTTTGACAACAAATGCAAACAGTTTGTTTTCCATATTTTGTATATAGGTTTAAAACAATATCGTCTTAACCTTAGGTACTTTCCGCAAATTCTGAATATCTTTTTATTATGTATTCACAATGAATCATGCTTATGAATTTATAAATTTAAATGACCCTTTATGTACTTTAAGTTGATCAATTGATTAAAGGGTTGTATGAGTGAATGAAAAAATAGGGGATACAACAGGAAAATTAGAGAATTAAATAGGAATTAGTATCATTAATTAGATGTTTGGCTAAACGGTCTTCACATGAAATAGTATACATATCTCAACATTTGGTTTATTCATATATTTACTTGGTTCATGAAACATTACATTTGGTAACCATGTCTGATGGAGAAATTAAAAAAAAAAAAAAAAAAAAAAAAAAAAAAAAAAAAAAAAAAAACAATACTTGCAGACCTATTACATGAAATAGTATATAGATATGAGCGTTTGGTTCATTAATACAACTATGTTGTACATTAGAAATTACAATTGGTAATCATGTCTGATGGAGAAATCAAAAAAACCATCCTTGCTTTCATGGTCACTTGTCATTACCAACACACGTATTTATTTGAGTTCACGTAGCAAGCGTCCAAAGCCACATTATGTTCATCTTGGAGGTACCTGAAATAAAATTTAGCACAAAAGAAACAATATTTCGTTTGATGGCAAACCAAGAAACATTGTTAAACAAAAGATATAACCAAATGTAACGAAATGGTTAGTTTTGTCTAGTCCAAACAACGATTAAAGAAAAATTAAAGCAAAATCCCAAAAAATAGTTTTAATCAAATGTGTTATTATTGTCATAAACATTTGTTTTTATAAATTCTTGTTGGGGTGCATCTTGGTTGGGCTCATTCCGATTCTTCAACCACAAACCTGTTCACAAAATATACAGGGAGAACGTGTTAATATGCGGGCAAACATAAGAGGATAAGTGACACAAAGTGACAATCAAGATGTGCTAACCGTCTTTGTTTCTTCTTGGCGGTTAGAGTGTTATCATCACCATCATGCTCAATGTCCACAGTTATCAGATCTATTT